>KK365138.1:140393-151170 GCA_000385875.2 Anncaliia algerae PRA339
AAAAAACTTTTCTTTAAGATAAATACTTATATTTTTTAAAAGTTTTATAATTTTATCAAATCAAAATTTATTCTTAACCAATATTAATGGTTCATACGGTGCGTTTCTCTTCTTTAAAGAATTATCTTACTTATTTATATACTTTTCAGGGGATTAGGAATACTTGTATTGGGTATTTTATTTTTACCTATGCATATTTCTTACAAAAAAAGTAATAAACATGATAAAATATTTTTAGAACATTTCAAAAGAATATTTGTTTCAGTTTATTTAATTTTTTTGTATGTCTATGCCTTTTGCTTTGTTCTTTTAATATTAAATTTAAATTTATATTGTTTTTGCAATTTGATATATAATCAGATTTAAAACCCTCCTTTCCATATTAAATTTATTCAAAGTTAAAGTTTTCTTTCTAAACTTGCTTTATAAATTCAATTCTGATTTATTTTGCCACGAGTTTATAAAACTTTTAACCTTTTTTAGTGTATAAATAAAAAAGAATGAGCAGCTAAGCGAAACTTATCTAGATCTAAAATTACAAAGCAAAAGGTGTTTATAATAAGGTCTTGCGAAAATTTTAATTTGGAATTATTTAAGAAATTTATAATGTTTTCTTCATTAGTTCATATTTTTCTCTTCATTTATACCAGAATCCAACTAAATAATAGCTTTCTAGAAGAACATGTCTATAAGGCAGTATGTTTTTGCCTTGGAATAAATGTGATTAACTCGTGCAATGCTAAATACATGATCTTTTTGATACAAAATAAACTATTGTAAGTTTTACTTTTATTCATCATGTTGCTTTGGATTCACAATATATTTATTTATGAGTAAGAACATTTTAATTAGCACTAATCCTATAAACCACTTTACAATACTTTATTTTTATGTTTAGAATTTTTAGGAATCTTGATGACAACATATGTTAATTATCTAACTTCATTGTATTCTCTCATAAATTTTATGATTTCAAAATAATTATTTACATCATAAATAAAAACTAATTCGTTAAAGCATAGATTTAAACCAATTTGTGCATCACACCCCTAAAAACTTAAAAATTTTTGGTGGGATAAAAATTAATAGAAATAGTTGAAAATATATTTACTTCTTCAAAAAATTTATAATCTTCAAAAGTATTCACTAATATATTTTTTGATTAAATAAAAATTCTATTTATGAATTTCTAAAATATTTCTTTCTACCTTTGACAAAATATCAACGTAAAAAATAATTTCAAATAATTTATCTTGATTCAGCATAACATTTTCATTTTAAGATTTGATTCAGTTTTTTACACGACGTTGTTAATTTTTAAATCAACTTGGGGTAGTTCAAAAAAAAAGAACTATGTTCAATATGAATATCCCACAAATAATTAAGTAAATTTGGTTTTGATTAACTTATAATTATATTTAATACTAGCACGAACTTTTAAGTTATTAAGTATGGTATTAGAAGAAAGGGAATTTAGGAATTTGCGAACCAAATTTTTGTTTAGTCTTAAAAGAATAATCGAGTAATTGATCAAAAAAATCTTTCTAAAAAAGCCCTTTTAATATTGCACCAACCAAAAAATTCATCGTCTCCCGGTTTATTAACTTCTGTTATATGGTGTAACCAAACCATTCTGATTAATCACAAATTTACTTTAAAAATACTAACTTTTATGATTGAATAAATCAAAATAACATATGTAGTAATTTAGGGTATTCTTTTAAGAATAAAAGAATATAAAACAATATCAGTAATTTCTTTTTTTAACAAGTCAAAGTGAAATATAAAAGTATAAAGAATTATATATTATTCTTTGGATAATTAAATATATTTTACTACCAAAACAGCAAAAATTTGTACCAAACTATCTTGTCCTAGATAGTACCCACCTTTAGTCAGGTGGTTTAAGTAAATAAAGTGTGAGTTGAAACTATAATGTTTATTAAAATATAGGTTTTGTGTGGGACTGTGAGTCCTTTTATTTATCTTATTAGCCATTGGTACTATAATTTAAAAAATAAATCTTCATTAATAAGTAAATTATATTATTTTATAACATAAGCCATTGTTTCTTAAACATTTAAGAAAAAATATTTAAAAAAATTACCTTCAATCTATTATTAAATTTAACAACCTATGATAAATAAATATTAATTTTATTAATCATTTAATTATAAATCTTCTCTTGATATTTTTTCTTCTCCTACTGCTTCTTTCTTTTCTTCAGGTTTAGACTCATCCATACTTTCCTTTTTAGGTGTTTCTTGATAATCTTCATCAGCAAACAATTTATTAGCATAATCACCAGAGAATAGTTTATCATCCTTAAGCATTTCTTGGAATTTTTCATTCTTCATCATTTCTGCAAATTTCTCATCCTTCATTATCTTTTCTAATTCTTCTTGTAAATTTTTATCTGTCTTTAATTTCTCTAGATCCTCTTGCAATTTTTTACCATCCTTAACCTTATCCATTGATTCCTTAGTGCTTTCTCTCTCAAACAATACCTTTTGTGCATAGGAAATCTCTGCTTGAATAATATCATACTTATCATAAAATACGCTGCTCTCTACTTCAGAATTATCTTTGTTTTCTTCATACCACTGCTTAATACTCTCTAAAGTATCCTTAATTATCTCTTTAATATCATCTTTTTCTTTTTCTGCTTTATTTAAAGCTTTTTTCAACTCATCCACTGCCTTCTTCCTTCTTATTCCATCACTCTGAATGTATTCTTCTCTATATAAAGCTTCCTTATACTTTTCATGCGCTTCTTTCTTTTTATTTTCCTCAATCAGTTTCTCAACCACTGGTCGTAAATGATTTTTTAGTGATAAACGGGATAAATCAATCGAATTAAACATTTTATTAAGTTCTATCTCCTCTGCAAATGAGGAAAAGTAATTTATGTTAAATACTTCTTTATTTTCTTCATATTCATAATTTCTTAATGAAATTAATCCCATAGGAATATTGTATTCATCCCATTTGTAATCCAAATTGTCCCATAATTCACCTAAATTACTTTTATGCGCAAAATAATCAGATAAATCACTTATAAAGATTACTTTGCTCTTTTGAGGGTAATCTTCTAATAAATCCTTTACTTTGTATAACTCTTCCTTCATTTTCTTAAGTAAATAACTTTCAAATTCTGTAACGTCAATCTTAAGATGTTCTAATTCATTTTTAATTTGATTTTTTACAAGAATTTTCAAGGGTTCATATTTCTCCTGTTGATACGTAAAAGCTTTTAGAAGTTCTTTTGTTAATTCTTTTACATTTATATCTTCTTTCGTTAATTCTTTAACATTTAAATCTTCTTTTGTTATTCCCTCAGAAAGTTTCTTTTGAACCTTTCCTAATAAGAAATCGCCAATAATTTCATATATTTTTTTATCATTGATTAAATTATTAAAAATTTTTTTTGATTTCAAAATGATTTTTCTTTTTGTATTATTGGAGACATTTGATTGGCTGTTATTTTTTTCACCAGCAATAACAGTATTCTCTTTAGAATGATTCTTTTCATTAATATTTTCTTCAGTAACAATGGTATTATCTTTAGTATCATTTGATTGATTGCTATTATTCTCATCCAAAGTAGCAGTATTTATATCACTTTTTAATTGGTTGCTATTCTCATTGGTATTATTGATTTCATTTAGGTTCTTAATTTCTTTATCATTTGATTCATCATTTATTTCATACTCAGTGATCACTAAGGAATGTCCTCTTAAGTTTATACAAACAACCTTATTTAGCACATTATGAGTAGATAAATAACTAACCATAGCTAAGCTCTCATTTACCACACTCTGTACTCCTAAGTGTACCAATCTTAAGTCATAATGAATAATATCAGTCTCTAAATAATCATGCACTGATACATAAATTGATGCATTAGGTAAATTTAATGCATTAAAGTATAATGAATTAAGAGTAGAAACATTCAAAGGAGTTTCATAATTCTTAACTTTAAATGTTTTATTTTTACTGTTAAAATCATTTACTAATTCACATTCCTTTATTTTATCAGTTG
The DNA here is from genome assembly GCA_000385875.2 of Anncaliia algerae PRA339. Lineage (NCBI taxonomy): Eukaryota > Fungi > Microsporidia > Tubulinosematidae > Anncaliia > Anncaliia algerae. Next base: position 144,436 of record KK365138.1, read on the forward strand.
ATTCATACAATCCTTTAATATGAATAGATTTATTATTTTCATTACTTGTTATAACACTTATGTTACTAAACATTAAGTATTCTTTTTTAATGGGGGATTTTACTGAATGATTAATGTGTGTTACTTTCTTAAATGATGAATAATCTATTCCTATTGTACAAAATGATAGATGAATTATGTTTAGAATAATTTTGAAAGAAAACATGGGTTAAAAATAAAATTATTTAAATATTTTTTATTAAAAATAAAAATATTATAAATTAATTCTTAAAAAAATATTTTTAATAAATAAAATAAAAAAATTCAAATAATTATTTATAATTCCCAATATTCCTATGTTTATAAGCATAAATTCTAGAAAATAAATAAATACATTTTAAAAAAATTTATAAAATATAATATTTATAGTATTTTTAAAAAAAGATTATTTAACATTTCTTAAAGTTATAAAATGAATTAAGAAAGCATTTTAAAATTTAATATTATTTTTAGTTAAATTTATAATTAAATCAAATTAAAAAATTCATTTTAAGAATTTAAAGATAGGTAACTGTATATTTAGATCCCTACTTTATTAAGTAGGGTGTTTAAGAATTCGTCATCCTTTGATATAATATTTAAAAAAATGAAATAATAATATTTTTGCCATCATGTTCTATTTATAATTTCTATTAACTTTAATAAATGTTCCTTTTAATCTATAATCTTTAATTAAATAAATGATATTCTCTGATAAGTAATGACATTATGATATGATTAATACATGATTGTTTCTGACACATGGGTTTCTTAAAAAATGACATTATGATATGATTAATAAATGATTGTTTCTGACACATAGGGTTTCTTAAAAACAATTTAAATTAATACAAACACTTCATAACATTGTTAAAAATTTAAAATAATAGACCTTCAACCTATAAAAAGTATATTAATAAAAGTTAATTCTTTGTGAAGAATTCAATAAATTTATTAGAATGGTAATAAATTAGTTCTTATTGTATTCTTTTAAAAAAGATATTCAGCGAATATTATTATGTTGCCATTGCTTTGTTAATCCATCTAGCTCTTATTTTTCGCTTCATACAGCTCCAAGTGTTTTCATAGCTGTGTATTTGCATCAGTGATAGGACAAATAAAATTTTGTTTATGATTAACAGTAGCATGAAAATATCCTAGGTCTTCAAAACTTCAATAACCACGCCATTCATCTGTTACAATTAAAGATCCTGGCAATACATTTTCAAAAGTAACCGTTTTCAAAGTATCCAAATCTTTCATTATAACTTCAACAAAAAAGTATTCTCTAGTATAAATGTTTATTCCGCCTACAACCCATTGACTCATTAAATTCATTTAACATTATATTTTCTTTTACTAAATTTGCTTTCATCAATCTCAATTACATACCCAGGTCCTCCTATTCTATCACTCAAATTTTTTTTCAAAATTATAGAAGAAAGCTTTTGTAGCTTATTTTATCATTTACTAATTACTTTATTGCCCCAAAATTCTATTTCGTGCATGATTTTCTGTTGATTTAAATCTTGAGGCCAGTAGTAAACAAAATCCAGAAGTCTTATTAAATATATTTACTGCTAAAAAATATGATCCCCTTGAAAATAGAGGCAGCAGTAGAACAGACCATGTGTTTCCCTTTGAAAGTGATCTTGTACTCTATTAATTGCATATAACCCCTTAATTTTAGGAAATTTTTTAAAGCCAGTACAACTTTTATTTCCTGCAACAATTTTATAATTTCGGCAAGATTAACTGTTTTCCCTACTAACTCTCGGTGCGTAATATTCATTGAGGCTAGTTAAAATACAAATATTTTATAACTCCATAATAGTAAAACTCTTTAAAAATTACATGATATAGACTTTAATTTATTTTGACTTTTAAATATATTTTTAAGTGCTAATTTAATATTTTGTTACAGATTAATCACCTATTATATTTGTTTTTAGAGTCCAAAATCTACTTAATTAAAGGGAGGATCCTAAATATACAATTAATCAAATTTTCCATCATCTGGATTACGAAGAGATTTTATGGTAATTATTAAGATAGGCTTCCTCACATAAGAGATTTTTTGAAAACTAAAAACATAAACAAACGAACATTTTAATTCAATGTAAAATTTCTTGACAAACTACATTTTTTAAAAATTTAAAAAAATGATACTGGTTAACCACCGCATAACTAATATTTTTGATGCTAATTAAAACTTATTGTTTTTCATTATTTTAATTTAGATTAATCTACTCCAATTATGTTTAGGATCAGAATAAAAGCATAACTAAGTTTCATTAAAAATATACATTTCATTGTCAGTAAAGAATAATTCAGAAAATATTTATTTAATAATTATTCAAACTAAAAAAGAAAAAGAATATGAAAAAATAGATTTAAAAAGTCTTGAAAGTAATGCATTATTCATTAAGAAATAATTATTGGATGGCAATATAGTATAAACTTTTTTTGGGTGCATCACTAAAATCTATAGATCCAGACACTTATGAACTCTTTTAAACATAAAAATTCCTATAAAAATTGCTCATTATTTGTGTGAAGGAGTGAAAAACACTGGAGATTGTATGCTTACTACATATAACATAATTTAATTTTTACATTAAATTCCTTTTGATTGAATATTTAAAAAGAAAAAACTTCCACTCCATTAAATGACACTTTAAAAAATAAAGAACGATACATATGTATTCTTTTTATAAACCTTGTCGTAATATTTTAAAAGGAAAACTAATATACTTGTAATGGATATTAGAATTATCATCCAATATTACATTTTTTGCCATTTTTATTTTATCATATTTAATCCTTTCATTTCGTATAAGGTTTTATACTTTTTCATATTTTGATATAAGTCGAATATTTTTTGAACTAAATTTATATTCTTTTGAGTAAATATTTTCTACCAATGATATCGCTTATTCTTTAACCATTCTAGCAAATTTTAGCACAGATTATTGAAATTAGGTTATAATATATGAGAAACATTTTTTTATATTCAAAATTGTTTCAATTTTTATCTTTAATGATATATATTGTTTGCATTGCACAAAAGAATTAAAAAGAAAAATGTATTCTTAAAAACATACATCTGAATTTAAATTAAATATTATTAATGATATCCCTTTTATCTTATAAATCTATTAAGTAATTATTTATTTTAATATTAAAAACTTGGGATCAGTATTATTATTTTGCCCCTGGGGCAGATTTTCAATACTGATTTTATTAAAGAAAAAATACAAATAAAAAGAAAACCATTTATTTAATAATATTAAATCAAGGCCTTTTTCAAGAATATTTTCTTTGTTGTTATAAAAGAATAGAAATACACGATGAAAATCTGACCTTAGCTTTGTTAAAACACCTTTTTGAATTTTTAAACCCAATTTAATGCAGTTATTAAAAGATTCAAATGTCTGTATGTTTACACTATTTAAAATGTTGATAAATTCATATTTGTGGCACACACTATCATGATTAAATCCTAATTCAAACAAACTTCTGTATGAACGGTGTTCGTCCGTCCAAATCTTAGAATTAGCAGCTACTTGCCTCGTTATTATCAGTATGATTGTAGAGCCTTTTTATTATTTATACAAGTCGCAAATGCTTTTCTTATGCCGTTGCTATATTCTATTATGCATAAAGCGTCTGTTCAGTTGTCTGGAGATCTTCCTCTGTGGCTTTTACTTTTAAAGTTAAGCATTTTTCGTCTATCTGAACCACAACGCCGGGTCCTTCAAGCTTATTGGATTAAATCAGTTTCGGGGATAAATGATCTAAATTCTTTTATTATTTTCTGTAGTTTCGACTTCTTACTCCCGAAGTACTCAAATATTGCGAATCGTTGAGTTTTAGTGACATATTTTATTATTAACCCTATAATAAATAGCAAATCACAAGTAAAATTCTGAAAAAACGAACCCAATATAATCGATTTTTATGTTTTGTAGCCAGAGCAATTACTAGTGTAGCATCTCCAAGTCTTTTTATCCTTATTTTGATTATAATTAACTAATTTCATGTTCTGATTACACTTGCAACAAACAATCTCTTTATCAAAAAACCATTTTGCATTAGAAAAAGAATAAATTTTGTCCTTTCCATCTTTATTATTATTATTTCTATCTCGTTTGCTTTTAAATTCATTAAGGTAAAATTTAAATTAATTTAAATAATATTTTTATTCAACATTTATTCTAGGGCGAATTTCTAATATTGATCTTATCAGGGGCGAATTTTCAATACTGATCCAAAACTTGGAAAATATCTATAGAATTAATTATACACTTCTAACTGCATCAAGGGGACATAGCTCAGTTGGTAGAGCGCTTGATTTGCATTCAAGAGGCCGAGGGTTCGATTCCTTCTGTCTCCATTTTATGTAAATATTTTTATTCATTTCTAAAAATATTTACTTCTAATATATAATTAATTATTTCAATTAAAAACAGAATCTTATTTTAATTAATCAGTTTTAATTCAAATTGTGTTTAAGGGTGTTATAATTGATAGTTGTTAAGTTTGTTGGTTAACAATGGTTTTTTAGAAAAATTAATCTCATAAAAAAATTCTGACTTGTTTTATATATTTTCAATATAAATAAATAATAAATTTACTCATATTATTATTTATTGTGATGTGTTATGTTATTACATATTTAAATTTAATATAATATTTTGTTATATCATTTTAAAATACAACTATTAAATTAATTAATATGTTAAAAATATTGTATCATTCAATTTAATCTTTTCTTAATTCATGGTAGTATCTTTTATAACCATCTTCCTTAATAACAACCAATTCCAAAAGATCTCCCGTTCTAACATCTCTTTCTGATGCTGACTCAAATAATGATTTAATTACTTTCATAACATCCTCTTCATTCATTTGATCTATTTTATCATCATATGTATCCAATATTGGTTGGATTATTGATGCTGATGTTCCATTACATTTGACATTAACACTATCATAGGATCCTACTGGATCATAAGCATAAACCATTGGTTTTTTACTTTCTTTGTCAAATCCACAAATTATACAGTAAGAATAATGAGGAAAGAATCTTTTGTTATAAAGTGTATTAAAATTTAAATGAGCTAATTGAGCAATATTCATCTCTTTATTGGAAAGCATTTCGTATACCTTAACATTATAATTTAACTTAACTGATACCTCGTAAGAATCGGCATAGAAACCTGTGGTTGCCAAGAAATAATCCTTGATTTTAAATATCTTTGAGGTATTACGAGAATTAATTGTGTACTCTGAAGTATGACGCATATCACTGGCTATTATTATAAAATTTTTGCCTTTAATGGCCATAGAAGTACCTGAATTACATGAGTATGGATTGAATTCGTTGCTTTCATGCTTTTTAAAGGTTTTAATTTCTAATTGCATAGGTAAACAAAAAAAAATATTTTAATATTTAAAATAATTATATTAAATTAATATTTTAATATTTGAACTTTTAACTAATTTACATATTTTAACATTTAATAAAATATTTTAATTAAAATTAAAATAAGAGAATAAAACATAAAAATAAATTAGGTTATATTTAATTTTGATTTTATTATTAAATATGGATTAGAATTTTATATGATAATTTTTGCATAAAAAAGAATAAAATCACAACAAGAATAATTATTTTGTCAAAGATTTTTTAATATCCTTGTAACTACAAAAATTTTTTTAATAAAAACATATGTTTTTTTACGAGGATTATTTAAGTTATATGTAAAAGTAAAACATACCTCAAATAATACAGATAATTGCTAATGTTGCGTAATATTCTACCAGAAATTAAATTATTTTTTTGATATATTTAATCATCGGAATATTTAATTTATAGAGGTTTAAGTAGATGACTGCTTTAGATGGTAACTTAAAAATTATCATTTGCTTATTTGCATCAGAAAAAGCATAGAAAGCAAAAATAATTTGGATGGTTATAAAATAATTGGATGAAGGCTTTTTTACATCCTTTGAAGCATATAAAAGACCTTTTCCATTTTTAAGTTGGCAAAAAAATTTGATAAATTGTTATAAATAAATAAATACTTTAAGATTTTTTCCCGAAATAAATCATTAGAAAAATATACAAGCCGTTTAGAGACACTTCTACAAATCATAATATTTTTAAAAGATTATTTTGTTCATTCGAGAAATTTTAATGCGTTGAAAAAGAACCTCATTATGACTATATAAAATTCTTATATAGGCTACAAGTAAAATGAATATAGTCAAATGAGCGTAAGCTGCTTTGCGCACAAAATTCGTCACTATAAATCATAGATCCATGTTATAGATTTGTTAAAATATAATTATAATCGTATTAGGATCTTTACTTTAATTAACTTTCACTATTTCTTTAGCCAATGTAAAGATATTATCAACGATACGAAACACATAAAATGATCTCGGGATGTTTTGTCTGATTTGATTTTACTACATAATTAAGTATATTTTTAACAGTTTCACTATTATTCCATGAACAACTTAAATTGTGGAGTTAGACTCCAATACAGCGCATATTTTTTACATAAAAATATTTGTAATTTTAACGAAATATCTAATAAAAGGCTTGTAGATTCTATGATTTACCACAAGAAAGTTTCCATATATAATAGTTATATAAAATAAATGAACATTTGAGGTAAATGTTATAATTAATTAGAAAGTTTTTTA
>KK365138.1:163371-173951 GCA_000385875.2 Anncaliia algerae PRA339
TAGCTACTGCTACTGAAGCTTTTTTTTGGATTACTTTGTGGTACTGGACTGCCTTTGCTGCCGGTTTTTCCTCCACCACCAATGGGTTTTTCATTCTCAGGGTTGTTAAAAGTTCCTTTTTTATTTCCAACATTTAATGATCCATATGACCTTGTTGCTAAAATGTAATACACATATATGAAAATATATAAGTACATAACATAAGAAAATTTTGTATATTTATATTTATAGTAGACAAATAAATTTATATTAATTGACTTAAAGGATATTTTAAGGTTTTAAAAAAGGAGCAAACCTTTTTTAAAATAATATTTGGTCATTTAAATAAAATTTTAACAAAACCCTTTTTAAAAATCCTTTTTTTTAAAAAAAGTTTTGTAGAAAATATCCTTTATGTTTTTATGAATGTTTATTGGGCTTAATCTTCAAATTCCTGCATACATAAAATTAAAATTGAATTTTTTTATAAACCACGAATAAAATTAATTAAAAAATATTTATGTTAAAATTTACAAATACACTTATTTCTTTTATAAAATATACAAAACCTGAATATTTCTTTATAGGATTGTGTTTATAATTTTATCTGTTACTAGAAAATACTTGAATTTTATGATTTAATAAAATTCAAGTATTAAAATAAAGAATTTTTTAAATCATAGCAATTGTATCAAATCTTTGTTCACTATAATTAAAACATATCAATATTACAAGATGTAGATATATTTAGGAGTATATTTGAAATACACAGTAAACTTGCATTGATATTTTAGAATATTAGTGAATTTAAGAATAACAAAAACATATTAATATATATTTTAGCACACATCAATAATTATATATAATTTATAAAGGAAATTTAAATTTTAGAGTAAATCTAATACAAAATATCAAGTAGTTTCAAACTGATAGATTTAAATTCTTTGGGTTCAGAAAAGAGATCACATAAGTTAATTGACAAATACATTTCGCAAATTAATTATAAATTCACATGTTTTTATGTTTTTAAAAATTGTATGCGAATGCTGTGTTTCTTTACTGCAAACCATAGTTAATTTTTATCAAAGAATTTTTGCGTTTAAATAATCAATATAAGAGTATAGAAAAGGTAATTTTAATATTCTTTATTCATTTAATTTGTAAAAATATTATATTTAAATAAAAAATTTATTTATTCATACCTTTTAAAAAGATATAACAATTGATTTTTAAATTTTATAAAAAAATTTACTCATATGATTTTATATAACCTACATTTGTAAGTTGATTGCGATTTTTGTAATTTTTTATTTTTAAAATGGTAATATAAAAATTTAATTTTAAAAAAATATTTTTGATTTAGCTTAGTGAACTAAATTTAAAATTTCTTTAGCTCAATATTTTTTTAAACTAAAAAATTTTTTATTCCATTAGAAGCAAAAAAATTATGATAGAATATTTTATTTTTTTATATAATATTATCATAGAAATTTAATCCTAATACAATTACAGGACTATGCAATTTTGTAGTTGTCATTATGTATTTTTTTTTGTTTGTTAAAGACAAAAATATATTATAAATGTTCAGTTTTTCTATTATTAGCTAAAAATTTAAAACTTATTATGACTACTAATGTTCCTTGTAAAACATAAAAAAATATTATAGAAGATACCTTTGAAAAAATTAAGAGGCTGTTAAAAGACAATAAATCTACAGAATTCATCAGTCAGGCATTAGGCTTAGATAAGAGTCCAATGTAAAGATTCATAAAAGAATAAGTATTGATAAATTCAATTCATTAAATATATTTTGAAATGGAATCTGGAAAAAAGAAGAGGAAAGAAAAGTATAAGTTAATATTATAGATTTTTAGAACTTTGCATCCAAGGTAACTGAACCATTACACAAAAAGATATTTGTCAAAAATTACCTGAATAAAAAATTACAATATCAAGGAGCTCTGTTTCAAGAATTTTATAAGGATACAATATTCCCTTAAAAGAGTAACTCATGTTCCTTGTGAAAAAAGCACTGAAAGAATTTTAAATAATAGGCAAATGTTCGCAACAAAGATTAAAATGTCGCGAATAAAAGATTTATCTTCATTGATGCGATTGGCTTCAATTTGCACACAAGCAACAGCTATGAATACTCTCATATATCACACCTGCTATCTTATAATCTCTGGCTAATAAGGGGAAAAAAGTTGGTAGATGGACATCCGCCACCACTTCCTCCTCTTCCAGGAGGAGCGCTAGCACTTCCACTGCTACCTCTACGTGAAGTTGAGCTATAGCTACTGCTACTGAAGCTTTTTTTTGGATTACTTTGTGGTACTGGACTGCCTTTGCTGCCGGTTTTTCCTCCACCACCAATGGGTTTTTCATTCTCAGGGTTGTTAAAAGTTCCTTTTTTATTTCCAACATTTAATGATCCATATGACCTTGTTGCTAAAATGTAATACACATATATGAAAATATATAAGTACATAACATAAGAAAATTTTGTATATTTATATTTACAGTAGACAAATAAATTTAAATTAATTGACTTAAAGGATATTGTAAGGTTTTAAAAAAGGAGCAAACCTTTTTTAAAATAATATTTGGTCATTTAAATAAAATTTTAACAAAACCCTTTTTTTTTAAAAAAAAGTTTTGTAGAAAATATCCTTTATGTTTTTATGAATGTTTATTGGGCATAATCTTCAAATTCCTGCATACATAAAATTAAAATTGAATTTTTTTATAAACCACGAGTAAAATTAATTAAAAAATATTTATGTTAAAATTTACAAATACATTTATTTCTTTTATAAAATATACAATACCCGAATATTTCTTTATAGGATTGTGTTTATAATTATATCTGTTACCAGAAAATACTTGAATTTTATGATTTAATAAAATTCAAGTATTAAAATAAAGAATTTTTTAAATCATAGCAATTGTATCAAATCTTTGTTCACTATAACTATAACATATCAATATTACAAGAGGTAGATATATTTAGGAGTATATTGGAAATACATAGTAAACTTGTATTAATATTTTTAGAATATTAGTGAATTTAAAAATAACAAAAACATATTAATATATATTTTAGCACACATCAATAATTATATATAATTTATAAAGGAAATTTAAATTTTAGAGTAAATCTAATACAAAATATCAAGTAGTTTCAAACTGATAGATTTAAATTCTTTGGGTTCAGAAAAGAGATCACATTAGTTAATTATCAAATACATTTCGCAAATTAATTATAAGTTCACATGTTTTTAAGTATTTTAAAATTCTATGCGAATGCTGTATTTCTTTACTACAAATCACAGTTAATTTTAAACAAAGAATTTTTGCGTTTAAATAATCAATATAAGAGTATAGAATGGGTATTTTTAATATTCTTTATTCATTTAATTTGTAAAAATATTATATTTAAATAAAAAATTCATTAAATAAAATTAAAACAAATACTTTATTAAATTTTTAAATATATCACCTTCTTCATTTCTCTTGATCATGAATACCACTAGATATACATCAATCAACATGCTGGTTCTGAATCTCTTAGGAATTTGAGATTTGATTGCAAACCAATTAGCTCCAATTCTATTTATATGAGTTTCTGCTTGTTTATCCCTAAACTCAATACTATGATTTACTACATAATGTTCATTAAAATTCTCCTCACAGCCTCTGTAACTGCGCCATCCATCAGATAAAATTATGAATCAGGATCAATATATTGTTTCATAAAATTGATTAAATTTTTCCTCCTCTTTTTTGTGATTGTTTTAAAATATTTTTTCTTTGATGAGTTCTTTCAACACAGTCCAAGACCCATACACCTTTCACTTTGTGTCCTTTATTATATTTTCTTGTGCAGAATTTAGATTCGTCGATCACAACAATAGAATTTAGTTCGTGTATAACATTTTTTTTCGAATACTTATTCATAACTAATTTTTTAGACATCAACTTAATAATTCTTGATACTGCATGTTTTTCAAGATTTAAACCTCTAGCTATTTTAAGTAAAGGTATCTCTTCTGACATAATTCAATGATCTTTAAAATTGTTAATATATTTAATTTACTTTAAAAAAACACTGTACGATTTAATAACCTCACATTGGGTCTACATTTTGACCATCACATACTATTTTGGATAAACCTTATTTATTTTACTTTTAGTTCCGCATCTTGCACATTTTTTATTATAATTAATGTTGTAAAATACAAATTAAATATTATAAGCAGTTCCGCTTTGCTCCTGACAAAATTCTTTTTATTAATTTAAGGATTAAAAATTTAAAAATTTATGTTCCTTAACCGCATGACTATATATAATTGTTTAAAAAAATTCGGCGATACATAAAAAGTATAATCAAACATTAACTTTAAATCCGAAAAATCAAATATTTTCTAACAAAATCCTTTTCTAAGTGCATATTATACGATCCTTTTCGTTTCTGTCATCAATGGCTAGAAATATTTTACTTTTTAAAGTAAATTTAAAAGAGTTAAGAATTTCAAAACTTAAATTATTATCTTGGAATATATTCTCCCTGTTTGTTATATATTATATTTTTAAATTTTTCAAATATCGGAATATTCCTAAAACAACTATCATGCCATTCAAACAAATCGAGTAATTTTTTTCTTGAGCTTTGATATATTTTAAACGCTGATTTATAAGGAGAAATTTATATTATGGAAAAACACAACATAGATAAAATCTTTTTCATGAACAATCTATGTTATATTCATGATTGTGCTCCAAACATCATCAAATAAAACAAGAACATTATTTTCAAAGACCGCTGCATTTCTACGTCCTGAAGTAGAACATTTCCAATATATTCTTACATCACTTCTCCTATTTATTCTGAATTTGTAAAAATTATTGTATAAATTTCGTCGATTTCGCTCTGATATCAACCATTCTATATTCATTAGGGATAGGAAGACAAAATAATTAATTAAATCAATATTTAAATAATAATTATTTTAATATTGATTTAATATATTTTTTACCCCTCGTAGGCGAGTCAGGATATAAACCCATTGAAATACTATAAAACATTTTTCCTATGCTCTTCTTTTATTTCACATATTCATATTTAAAATTGTTCTAGGTCTAATCTGAACCTTAATTTAAAGCTTTTAATATGTAAATTTTAAATAAGAAAGGTTCTTAGAATTTTAAATTATAACAACGACAATAAAGTGCTTGTTAGATATGTAACTTTCCCCGGTGCTTTTTTGTTCATTTGTAGTTTTAATTTTAAAATTAATTTATTCTAAATTAGTTACTAAGTACTGATTAATTATGACATTTTGGGATTTATGATTCTTATTTGCAACACTAATGATTCATTCAAAAAAACTTCATTTTAAGCATTCATATTTGTAATTGATGGGAAAAACATTAAACTTATAAAAATATTCTATATTGAGTATTTATTAAAATTATTTCTTTTACTGTCCATGGTCTCTAATTTTTTACCCTTTTATGGTTTTATTTGGCGGGTTTTTTGGCGGTTAAAATAATTATAAAAAATATCAATAATTAATTAATATATATTAATAATTTTATTACAGTAATATTTCTTCATTTTTAAAATAAATATGATTAAATCACTAATATAGAATAATTATTTATGTAAGTTTATGATATTAAGTATAATCTTTAGGAAAATATTTTAATTACAAAACAACACAAAGAAGTATACATTAATATTAAAATTATACTTAAATGTTAACTTTACCGCTATTGAACAATAATTATACATAAACTAAATATTCTTATAAAATTACATTATTAAAAAAATAAAATCAAATGCGATTTAGATAAATTAAATTTAATTAGGATTTATTAAATTAATTCATCTAAATCAACTTTAGCTCTTTAAAAAGAGAAATCAATAAATAGAATGACATGGTTTTAATATCTTCTGATAAAAAACTTAAATTATTTAAAATCTCAAGTCAAACAATAAAAATATTTCCTATAATCAAAGGTTCTCCATGGATAATACCTTAAGGCATACAACATCAAATCAAATATCAGCCTAAATATTTCCTAAAATATATTTTCTGTTTAATTTTCAACTCACATAAAATAGAATTCAACAATATAATGAGATATGGGATAAAACAAACTATCATAAATTCAAGCTTAATTGAACAATTTATTAAAACATTCTATGATTTCTTTATCTTTGCTATTTTTATTAAGGAATTTTTTAAATTCTTCTATCTTTTGATTTAATTCATTAATCCTTTCTTTAAAGTATATACTTTCTGAGTTTCTGTTGTCTATTTCTTCCTGTAATTTATTCTTAGCAAACATCTTAAAGAAATTCGCCTTCTCTGTTGCCATCTGTAGATCCGATTTCAATGCATTGTTCAATTCAAGTAATTCTGAATTCCTTGATTTCAATGCATCTATTTCTTTATTCTCATTTTCAGATAGAATATATGAGATTGTGGTATCATAATCATTAATTAATTGTTTATATTTTACATTCTCTTCTAATAGATTGAGCTTTGGTTCGTTATTCTCTTCAATCTTATTAACAACTTCTTCTTCTAATGATTTTTTGTGTCTAAATAATGATGAAACATAGTTTTTAATTTTTGATGTTAATTTTGCTTGTTCTTCCATGGTAAACTAAGTAAATAAAAAAATAATCATAAATAGTTTTTATCGTAATTTAATTGGTCAACACATCTGTAATTTCAAGATTAAAATAAAAGAAAAAATAAAAATCAACAAAAAATTAAATTCATTAATAAATGAATCGAATTAAAATATAAATAAAAAATATATCCACTAAACATGAATAATAAAATAATTATATTAAATATTAAAAAAAATTACAAAATATTTTTTAATTAATCTAAGATTAAATAATATTAAATTAATATTTTTAAATTCATCTAAGATTAAATTATATCAAATTAAGTACAATTTATTTTGATATATTTTTTAATTTGAATCCATCAAGTGTTATATCTACTTTAAAAATAGTTCTTCTAACAATACTTGTAGAACAATAAATCTTTAGATAAAAGCCATTGTACTAACAATAATTTTCAAATATAAATATGCAAAATAAAATTAAAATACTTTTCAAAATACAATTTTTACAAGAAAAGATCCATTTTTCCAGAAAATGATAAATTGGATTTTTAAATTATATGTGAAATTAAAGCTAAATTTAAAAAAATGTTGAATTGTTTAATTAAAAAATATTTGTAATCTTAAAAATTTTCATTAAAAATTAATTTTATTTTAAAATTGTGATAATTATTAAGGATTTATTTATGTATGCCTTTAGACATTTCTACTAAAGTGTATGCAGCTTCTAATTCTTCTGGTGACAGTTTATTGTGAGCATAAATTCTTCTTGTAAAATATTCTATATTGGGATAATTTTCAATCTTTTTTGTATCCTTAACTCTATTTTCTTCCTTTGTGTTTTGATCCTTTAGTCCCGTTATGCATTTCATATATCCGTTTGGATACAAATCAAACTTTCTTTCGTTTCTTAAAAATGGAGTCTTAAGCCTTTTTAATTCTTCATTATTTAAAGTAAAAGAAAATTGCAAACTTCTGTTCTTTAAATTTAATAGGTCTTCCTGAAATTTTGTTTGTGGTTTGTTCTCCTTAAAATTTGGACGAATTATATTTGGTTTAAAAATTTGATTTTTTTCCAGCATCTCTGAATATGAAGAATTCAATTGATAGGTGCTATCTTCCTCTTGTTTTTTTGTTCTCATCCTCTTTTTTCCGGAAGCAATGCAATATTCTTTTGGTCTATTTTTATTATGAATTCTATAATATAATCCGCAAGCATTACAATGATAACTGTTATCAGGACCTCTTCTCCAAAGTGGAGTATCCTTTGTTGAACAATTGCTGCACATCAATACTTCAGTCTTATTACCCATGTAATCACATTTTTTTTAATTTTATTTATATTTTCATCAAAATAAACGAATAAAATGTATAAAATATCTCCTTAAGGATTTTTTACCCCTTATCAAAACTACCAGTTATACACAAAACACAAATAAGTCTTTAGGGAAACATTAAAAAAGGTTTTAGCGAAATTTTACAGTTTATCTTATTAGGGAAAATATCTTCTTATCGCCTGATAAAGTTCTTAGTTCCACAAATAGTAAGAAATCAAGGCAAAGTGATATAAAAAATTTTAACCACAGTCTTTATAATATTTCTTTGGAAAAACTCCTTCCAAAGTTAGAAAAAGACGTTTACCTTTATGAAATAATTAGATCAAACTTGAATCATTTTTAATTAGTTGTACTATCTGTGATTTATCAAAAATGTCTTTATTATAATCAATCTTAAGTATAAACATAATACGTAATTACAAAGATGATAAAAAATATTACTTTTAATTTTATTTAATTGACAATCAGAAGAAAGGCAATTAATATGTCAATTTTTTGTAATATTTCTCTTAAAGGATTAATTAAATCAATAGTATGTTCCAATCAAAATATTTATTTAATTTTTTTTAATGCGAAATGACGGAAAAAGAAGGCAGCAAAATACATTATATTTGTGATTTACAACTTTATCTTGTCTTACATGTTTAATCTATAGTTTTTTTTGAATGTTCCTTTTTTATCAAAATTATTGCTCTTGTTTGATTCATTTATCCCAAAATAGTTAGATTAGGCATCATTTTTAATGTATGTTGAGTAAAGTCATTTTAATTGAATAAATTTAAAACAAATCACTTCTATATTTTGTTTTTTGATTAAAAAAGTATAAGATAGATAAAACAAGAAAAGATTCAAAAATATTTTATAATTTTTTATTTAACAAAAGAAGGAATAAATTTTTAATTCTAAATTTTTCCCCTCTTTTTTTAGTTCAAAATCTGTTTGGCTATTTTAAATGTCAAAAAAGTTAAAAATTTTTTATTTTTATTCATAAATATCTAATAAAATTTTAGTTTAAGTAAAAAATAGATAAATTATTATTGCTATATGTATCAATATTTTTGTTAAAGATTTTCTAAATATTCGCTTCAAAATTATATTTATGATGCTTCTTTATCTTAAAAAAGAGAAGAGCTATTCTTTAATGGAAAATGCTTAATATATTAACATTATGTGAAAGCAAAAAATCCTATTTTCTCATAAATTTTTATAATTTTGACAAGAAATCAACTTAAAAAATTTTTAAGTTAAATTAAAATTAATTTACTTTTTAATTAAATTTTATAAATAATTTAGATATTCATCAAACTTGAAAAATCTCTTTTCGTTGCTTTTTTTATCCTCAGGAGAAGAATTCGTATAAATTTTTTAGACGAACCTTTTAAATAAATCCTATAACTGTATAAATACAAATTTACGGATATTTTTTGTTGCAATTTTGAGGAGAAAAAACTAATAAAAAGATTATATTGAGTTTTAATTTTGTTCTTCGCTCTGTTGTTATTAGATGTCAATCTAACCATATAATATATTAATATTGTATTGATTATAGTGTTTTTTTAAAGAAAATTAAAAAAAACAATCAAAAATATTACGATTATATTATCAAATACAGTAGTTTATGTGTAAATTCTCACGAACCAAATATGTTACATTATTTGAATTTATTAACTTTTTATAACTCTTTTATTTGTAAACATATATTTTTATGTGAATATTCAAAAGAACATAAAAAGTATCGAAGATTTTTTCGATAGAGATACTTAATAACATTACATTATCAAACTATATAATACAAACATTCAAACATTGTAAAACTTTTGATATTTTTATAGTAAAATAAAATCTAAGGACTGTTTGAAGCTCAATATAATAAAAAATACATTTTACTTTAGTTATAGGTTCTAATTTTAATCATGGCATTGTGACGTCAGTTGGCCGAAAAATTCTTATAATTAAAAAGACAAAGAACAAACAAAAAGAAATTAAATAAATAATATCTTGAATTTTATATTAAAAATATTTAATTATTAATAAAATCATGAAAAAGATAGAAATTACATTTCTAATTTATTTGACACATAAGCAAAGAATGTTTTTTTTGTATTTTTAATAATTATACGTCCAAAAATTTCAATAATGCCTCCTCTCTTCGAGATATATATTTTAATAAAACAATTTTATTCCTTTTATTCATTATCAACAATTTATTGGATAGAAATTTGAACCTCTATCAAGAAATTTCACATATAAAACGATAAATAATCCGTTAATATTTGCCATAATAACAAAGCTTTAAATATATATAATAAAAAAATAATAGAAAATATCTCTGAATTTCTATTTTAAAATCAGGAACAAATAAGAAGAACAATAATTATTGTAGTTTTAGTTTTAAAGAATCTTTAGCATATGTTATATTGATAAATTAAAAGGAATATCTAAAATTAAAGATTTAAAACTTCTAACAAAGTTTGTTTATAAACATATCAAAAATATATTTTAAAATCATTTATTTTAGATGGCAAATTCTTTAAATGTGGTTCTTAAAATCAAGGAAGTTTTATTTTTAAAATTAGTTAAAAAATTAAAATTAAAGGAAATCCTAAAACTTTATTA
>KK365138.1:178873-193485 GCA_000385875.2 Anncaliia algerae PRA339
TTGAAATAAAGCAATTTTGGTGCAAATACAGTAAAAAGTTTTTTAATATTCTAAAATATCGGCATTATTTGTTATATATTATAAAGAAAATGTGCTTGAATTTAAGGTCATAGCAGATTTCAAAATATTAAGACATTGTAATAAAATTGTTCAAAGAAAAAAATACTTTGATCATTGGCAATAATTTGATATTTAAAAAACGAATTTTTTTGCTCTTATATAATATTTAACGATCTGATAGCATATAATCTCCCAGAGTAAAGCAAAATCAAACTTTCAAATTTTGTCAAAATCGATAAAATATTCTTAGCTAAACCTTCATAAATTGCCAAAATATTATACTTTTTGATATATATGTACTATTTTATTGTATATGTTAAGATCAAATATTTATATTTTATGTAGAATTCGTATTAAGACAGCAAATATTGCGGCCTCAAAATGTCTGCATTTGGAATATAAGTCTGATCTCAAGAAAAATTACAAATATGTATAAAAAATAATTAAATTACCACTCCGAAACAACAATAGTTGGGGTTATCAAATTAATATTAAACCTAACAAAATATTGATTAAATTCTTAAAAGTAAATATATAGAGTGAAATCAAGCAAATCATACCAAATTATTCTTGCCCTAAAAACTTTTTCCTTTATTAAAAACAGACTATATCAATTAAAACTAAATAAATTTTATATTTATGACAAATTTTACAATTTCAATTTATATTTTAATAATTTTTAAATCTTTTTGAATATTTTTTACATGCTATTTTTCCTTGTTTATTTTGGAATTAGAAGTTAAGACAACATTTCAATTAATTAGAATTAATAATTTCCTTAGCTTGGTTTAATAATTATAATCTAACTTAATAATATTATAAAGTTAGAGAAAAAAAATATTTGTATAAAATTATCTACCAATGTACCCTCTTTAAAAATTAAATCCCATTTTTTTAATAAATCTTTATCTCAAAGATTTAAAAAGATGGAAAATAGTTTTACTGCTTAATTTCTTAAATATTATACAATTCTTGTCAATTAATATCAATAAAGATAAACAATTAGCTTAAAATAAAAGTATAAAAGAGGGAAATTTTAATTAATAAAATCATAATTAACTGATAAAATTCATGTGTTTATATTAAAATAGTCTCTCCAAAAAAAATCCAACTAAAGGAATTAATGGCTAGCTGTCAAAATAAAAGACTTTATAAGATTTTTTGAAGTATAAAAGCATTTTTTTGGAATAATTGAAATGCTTTGTAAAGAATGCAATAATAATTATTTTAAAGGTTTAATTTTAATTAAAAACCTTATAAAAATGTTTATATTAAAATCTTATCAAATATTCATTTTATTTGTTTCTTTGATACATTTTAATGATATTAAACCTAATATATACAATATATGTTAACTTTAGACTTTTTAGCATATATAATAAGTTTAGTTGATAGTAACAAATCACAGCATTAGGAAAAAATTTATGGGTGCATAAAGGATATTTTAGCATAATGATGAATAAATAAATGCAATATCAGTAGAATATAAATTATATTCTTGTGTAATAAAAACGGAGAAAACCGTAGAGACCGTGTAAAATTATGGTTTTATATAATATATCTATAATTAGTTCGTCAATTAAATTATATTTTATATTTTAATGATAGTAAATATCTATAATTATCTAAAATTTTCATTTACATCCCAGCTCAGTATAATATTCAATTATTATTTCACAAAATCAAATATTATTAAATTCAAAAATTTTTTCTTTGAGCAATCGATCGCACTTTTGATCATACTAAATATATAATACCAAAAAGGCAAATAAGATTTTTATCAAGTAATCTTTTTTTCAAAAACCTCCCATATTATAGATATAATGCTTTTGACCTTTATTCTTTTACAATATACTCTTCATTCTAAAGAACCTAATGCTACATATTCGCTTAAAAATACCAAAGAGATGCATAATGAAGAATCAAGAGAAGGCACTAAAAGGACAAATAAAATAGATTATGAAAGACAATATGATTTAGAAAGGCGCAAGAAAACCCATAAATTTATGTGTTCTATGAAAAATACTGTTACATATTCTCAAATAAAATATCTTGGTCTTGTATTGCAAAGGGAATATTTCTTGAATTTCAATTATGAAAAGTTGTATTTTATCTTTTATAATTACTCCGCAACACGTAAATTGCCGAAAAAAATTATTATAGATGATGAGAAAATGAGTGAGGAAATCTTATTGAACTTTAGTATTTCGATACAGGTTTTAATGGATGCTGAATATAGTACAATATTTTATGAAATAAATGAATTTGAGGATTTATATTTTTGTTCCTCAAATAAAAACAGAATTAATAATCTTAAATCATTATGCAAAACACAACGTGTTTTTGCAGAGTTGAATTGCTTTATAAATAATCTTCATATCATGCATAGCTTAGAATACAAAACAATTGAAAAAATTACTAATGAAAATATATTAATGTATTTGAGATCTAATAATTCATTATATTTTAAAACGTTTTTACCAGAAATATACTCTTTTATTCACTACTTTGAACAAAATATTCATAAAAAATCCTTAACCCCCTATAAAATTACAAAAATCTATTATCTTATTAAAATAATGTATGTACGCGGCATTCTACAATACAAATATTTGCTAAACGAGATGAAAACAAAGCCATATATGACTGATTTAATACCAGATTTTTGGAAAAACAAATTTTACGTCTTGGAAAGTGTCAAGCAACGAACTATTTTATGTTTTATATTGAAAATTTTGGATGAAACTGATAAAGCAATAGCTTTAAAAAATATTAACACAATAATCATATTTAATTTTGCTAGAAAAGAACCATTCAAAATACCAAAATATAACATTCTTTTGGATATGAAACTTCTAATTGCATTTTTTCAAATTAATGACTTGCTAATTGCATATATAGCAAAAAAATGCGGTTTATTTATTAAACCACTAGAAGACTTGGCTGATGTTTTTAATTCAAACAATATTTTACAGACAGAAGTTTTTTACCAGTCAAGTTATTATATAGATTTAATGATTCGTAAAGTTGCTGAATTTTATGAACAATTTGGTATCTTTTACAATCCCAATTTGGAATATCTAAACGTGTATAATGAAATTCATATAAAAAATCTGAGTCATTTATATATGCAATATTTAATAATCTATCCAGTTCAATTTTTCAAAATAAATAATTTATATTTATGTGGAGTAAATTCAGCGAATACTAGATTTCATTGTATAATTGGTAAAATTATATCCTTAAGAAACAAATTTTTAAAGAGTAATTAAGATTACAAGTAGATTAAATATTATTATAATTGTTCTAAATAGATCTAATAAAATACTACATAAAATCTTACTTAATATAATGCTTATAAAAATTTATGTCCTGATCGCACAAGTATCATCGTATACCAAATGCTTGAGTACACAAATATATTTTTGTTGGAAAAAATTGAATGATCAGGTGTTCTTCTTGCTTTCTTTCATGGTCTAAGTTTCTTTTTAAAAATATTATATTTTCTAACTATAACTGTTTGTATATTTTTCAAACTTTTAATTTTTATTCACCACAATTTTCTTTAAAAATGTATTTATTTATTAAGAAAATATGTATTTTAAAAAGTATTTTTCGTGAAAATTTAACTCCATTGTTTCGCAAGTAATAATAGTGTAAATATTTCTTTAATGTTTTATTTTGATATTTTAAATGCCATTGTCGAAATATTCAAATTATTTAAATAAAATATATTTTTATTTTAATTAAAGACAACCAACCAAGAATAACTTTATTTTCATTAATTATATTGTTTTAAAATGGCTATTTAAATATAAAGTGATTGTTCAAATGAGAATTTAGTAAAAATAGATGCATTAATATCTCAAAGGGAACATAAAATGAGCTCAAATTATAAGGCGGGTAGATTTAATAATAGAATAATATTTTTGTGATAATCTTTATGATAATTTTATAAATCTGGTTTTACTTTTGCCAGATGCGACAGATAAAATTAAAAAAACACAAAATAATATTTTTAATATAAATTAGACCATTGGTTTACATATTCTATGATAGACAAATATATTGATTTTAGATCTAAAAGTAAGATGAAAAAAATATTAAACTTAAGTTTTTCTAAAAATATTACAATTTTTTATGGCAAATAATCTAATTTTTTAGGGGTTTAAAAGAAAAAAAGGGTAATAAATTATAATTAATATATTCCCTAATATAATTTACAAAGAATTTTCCTTTTTTACTTATATTTAAATACTCTTTCCAAACATGGGTTTGATTAAAGTTAAAATTTCTTTTTATTGTTAATTTAATCAATAAAAGTTTTTCCTCATTAAACATTTTTATTAAAATTTGCATATTTATTCTGAATTCTTTGCTTACGTTAAATTGTTTTTAATATTTTTTTTGATAAATATTTTTGAAATTTTTTTATTATTCTAAGTTTAAAATATTTTATTATTTAAATTAATTTATTTATTTTTTTAATTAAAATATTTTTATTTTAGCAAATTTATTTTTCTACCCTTTACAAATGGTAAGTTAAATTTTAATTAGTCAAAAGGAACAAGCAGCTTTGGTAAGAAAAACAAACGTAATCATACTTTATGCATAAGATGTGGCTCAATGTCATATCACAAACAAAAGAAAACATGTTCATCATGTGGTTATCCTGAGAAGAAATTAAGAAATCCTGGCTCTATTAAGGCTGTTAGAAGAAACACTACAGGTACTGGAAGGTGTAGACATCTTAAGAAGCTAGCAAGAGCAAGAAGATCAGGATTTAAAGGAAATGCAATTATTTACAAACTTAAATCTCAGAAAGATTAATAAAATATTATTTTAATTTTTTAAAAAATAGCCCTAATGTTTTTATTTTTTAATTTATTTTTTGCTAGAAAAACTCTTTATACTTTTAAGAAAATAACTAATCCTGAGCATTTGTCTCTTCTTTACACAATTAATGATGTATCTTTTTATGAGATGGATAAAGGAGATACGGAATTTTACTTCTACCAAAATATTCCTTATATAATTGAAGCAGTTGCTAAATTGGATAAAATCCTCTTTGAAGATTTAGGAGAATTCTATAGCTTTGACAAAGTAATAATTGATGGTAAAGAATACAAATATAACCACTCTTATGTTACTAATGATAACTATTTTCAAGTATTCAGTATGGGTTTATTTAGTAAAGAATATTTTTATGTAACCTTCAAAGGAGCATCGGGTCCTTTGTCTTACCTCAAAGCTAATAATATATTAGAATTGTCTGGTAATGTATTTTTAAGGGTATTAAATAGTTACAAGGTCATTGGATACATTATTAACAAAAAGAAATATGAATAAATTTTGATATATAAAATATTATTGTTGTATTTATTATAATTCTTTATAAAAATGATTCATGTCTTGTCTAATCTCATGTTAATATATTAGTTATTATTTATTGAGTTATTAGTTGATTTAATTTAAATTAATTTAAAATAACAATTTTAATATAAAATAAATTAATTATTAAATTAAAATCATGAATATATTTACAAAGGTTCTATTGGTTAAAATATACATTTAGTAATTATTATTTATATAATAAGTTTTAAATTGCAAGAAATATAAAAATATAATATTATTTAATTAAAAGAGGAAGGATGGTATCAATAAAATAAAGTAATTGTTCTATTCATACAAAAAGAACTTGAAGAGTAAATGCTTTAAATATAAAGATTTAATATTTTAATAAACAAAGTTTCCTTCATGGTTTTTATTCAGTTTTTTATATGTCTTAAAGTTCATGGATTTATTTATTTTTTTCATTTAAATATTCTTAGGATTAGGATTATTATTATAATCCTTTTTGTAAAATATCACAGTAATATTTAAAATATCTTTTAACTAGCTGTTGTTATTTAAAAGATATTAAATTTTCTTTATATTTATGATTAAATAATAGTTAAATACCTTTCTGTCTAATGAATATTCCTAACCACTTGCATAAATGTAAATAATTTTATTGTAATTAAATGAATAAAGGATAATCACTTTTAAATTATCAATAAATCTTTTCAAATATTTTAAATTTTTTAAGAATTGTTTTTGTTGTCAATACTTTTATTTAATGTTCATTGAATTTATTACTTTTCATCCCTTCTTCTGATTATTGTATTTATAGCATTAGGGTTAGTGTTCTTATTAAGTCAATCAACCAACCAGCATACAACAGCTTTAATTAGTTCAAAATTATTATCTAAACATTTTTTAGAAAATTTTTCTGATTAAAAACATTTACATAAGTTTCTCAAGTAAGCAGAATATGTAGAATTAAATATAAAATAATGTATAACTTTAGGTATAAACTTAAAAGAAGAGTTTAAAATTATGATTTATTCCATTTATATATATTGCTGTGGTATAATACTAGAAGTATATTGAGAAAGTATTTATTAAAATTGTTTGCTAAAAAATTAATCAATATTGTCTGCTAATAAAGAAGACAAACTATTTTGCTAAAAAATTCTTGTATTTTAGAAATATTTTATTATAAGATAATGCCATTCATATTTTTAGAGTTAAATTAAGATTCTAATGATTTACTATTCAGATCCATTATTGCAAATAGCATTAATGATATTTCATATTATCAAGAATAATTAACCATTAAAAGCTACTAATTAAATGATAAAGGTTTCATATGATCAAATAATATTTAAAGAAATTATTATTCTAAAAGCAAATCCTTTTAAGAAACTAAGGAAACTAAAATATTTATTGGTTTAAGATATTTTTTTGTAAAATTATTATTCATTGTGAGGAAATTAAAAATATATCTTGTTAACATGAATTTAATTGAACAAATAATCTTTAATAATTCAAACAAAGAACTAATTTATTTTATTATGTTAAGATTATGAAAATGGAACTAATAGAAATTAGAATAACTATGATATAAAAGTAATTTAATTTAAAGGAAAATAAGCCATATTAATTGAAAAATTATAATCCCAAAACAATACAAAACATTTGAAATATTTTTATATTTAAATTATGATATCTGTCAATTATATGTGGTTACTTTACTCAACTACTATTTCAATAATATACAATGATTTCTTAAAAATTATTTATAAACTTAAAAAATGCGGGTCAAATATCTTGAGGATATTTTAAAAATAAAATAACATTGCCATTGTATGATATTTGTCGTACCTGGCAAAATTAAAGGCAGATAGCAGAAAATTATATATACGGTTGGATAACTTTGGTTACTCCAATTATTCTTGTTTAAAAATATAATAGGAAATTTTAAAAACTTCATCCATTTATTTAAAATGTTCGGATCAGGTGCAAAATTCGCATCCCGGGGTGCAAATTTTACACTTGATCCAAATGTTCTTATATACTTTTTGTATTAGTATATGAAGGGATATTGTGTTCTTGATCTGATTACTATTTTTCGAACAAATCAAATTTCGTATAATATCCCTCCAAAACTCCCTCCAAATTAAAGTATAAATATGTGGAAAATATATGTTTATGGATAGGAATAACAAGGATTTAATAAATAAATTCTAATAGTAGAAATTTTCTACAAAATAGTCTTTTGTCTTACAGTATATAAACGAATAAGTTTCCTAGGCCCTTTTATATGGATCAATGACTGATACTACTTGATTCATCTTGTACACTAAAACATTTTTTATTTAAATCCTCTTGGATTCTACTCATAGCTACTTCCTTTTTTGTTTATTTATATTTTTATTATGATCTTTAGATTTATTCTTTCATAATTAGTGTCTGATTGTATCATTCATTTTAAATTAAAAGTAATTTTAAAAAGACAGTTTGAAGGTCGAAATAAAAACTTTTTAAATGACAATAATTATTAAGGAATATCTGAAAGATATTTATAATTTGTCGAATTCTTCGACAATATAAATGATGACTGGTAGTCTAATTTTAAAGAAAATATCAAAGTACTTAATAGTAATTAGGAAAAAACAACCTAATATAATATTTGCTTATTTGTATTATTATGGTATAGTCCTTTGAGGTATTTTTAATTTGAAATCTTGGTCTTGTTACCTTCCATAGTGTTTTTTTTATTTAATCCTATTTTATTTTTAAAATATGTAGAATCATATTTTATTTAATTTATTAATATTTATATTTTTGTTTCCTTTGATCTTATCAAAAAACAATGATAAATTATTCTAACAAAAATATAAGTTTTTTACTTTATTAAATTAATTAAATATTTATTAAATTATTCTTTTAATAAATCATTAATATTTTCTATTTTTTTTTAAATACCTTAATTTATTTTAAATTAATATTTAATATTAAATTAAATTATTATTTTATAAGTCATAAATTTATTATTCAAAAATAAATAATTAATGAATGTACTGGATCTAACACGTAGTAAAATTGAACATGAAGTTTTAACCTTTGGATCAAGCTCTGATAACTGGAGAGTATTTATTTATGATATTTATACAGCCAAAATATTAGGTAATTTATTCTCCATATCTGATATTTTATCTCATAATGTTTTAATTACCTACCAAATGAATTTAAAGAGAGAGAAAATAAATTTCCCTGGATTATACTTTATAGATTTAAACAAAGAAAATTTTAACATAATTAAAAATGATATTAAGAATAAAATTTATACCTTTTTTTACGTTGTTATTGTAAAACCTTCTGACTACAAGGTAAGTTTAGAGAAGTATGAAAATGTACAGGTAAAAGAATACATCATTGGTCATATTCCAATTGAAGAAAGAGTTTTTCTTTATCATTCAATTGAAGAAGGAATCAAAAGTCTTTTTACTCAACCAATTAAGAAGATATATTACACTGAGAAGCATAGTATTATGGCTGAAAGATTATTTAAGCATGATAAGAATGGTATTGAAGTTCTTTTATTAGACAGATCAATTGATTTAGTATCTCCCTTAATTCATTTTTTTACATTTCAGGCAATTATTGCTGATTACAACCTTGAAACAATGGAGGAGGATGAGTTGTTTATCAAAATTAAGCACAAACACATTGCTGAAGTAAACAAAATTTTGGTAAATGAATCTAAATCAATTGTTAATACTGTAAGTAACATTGATAATACCTCATCAAAGAATCTTATGCAATTAGTTTTAGAGGTACCTGAGCAAATTAAACTTAAGGAAAGCATTTCTTTCTATCTAAAACAATTAAATGATATTTTTGATTTCTATGAGCAGAAAAATAAAAAAATGGTTGAGTTAGAGCAATCCATTAGCACAGGATATAATTCTGATGGAAGTAGATTTTACTTACAAATGGAAGAAGTCTTTCAATTATTTTTTAATGATTTTTTACAAAAAGAAGACAAATTGAGACTCTTTCTACTTCTTTCCTTGAAAATCTCATTCCAAGAGAATGAATTAAATTCACTTTTAAAGAAAGGGGTTTTTACCAAAGAAGAGATTGGATTATCAAACAAAATAAAAAATTTTAATTTTAAATTGGAGAAAAAAAAGTCTCCATTTAACTACCAAACCAGCAGATTTATTCCAAATCTTCACGAAATTTTATTAGATATTATAGAGAACAGAAGTAAATTACTTACGCTTGGTGAAATACATGAATTAAGTCTAAGAAAAACAGCTTTTTACGGAGAAAAAAAGAAAAGGGTTATAGTTGTTTTGTATGATGGATCCATTACTTATGCAGAAATGTGTGTTATTTATGAAATAACGAAAAAAATGAATGTAGATATTTTCTTAGGAGGAAAATATCTTTACACCCCCAAAGAATTTATTGAAGGATTGAAGAAAAATGAGATTTAATTTACTTTAAATAAAATTAAGTTTATTAAATAGCATATTAAAATGTGATTGGTAGATTTCTTTTTTAAATATTTTAAAGCGAAGAATTCACTAAAAATTATTACCTTTATAAAAATCCTGTATTTTC
Source organism: Anncaliia algerae PRA339 (assembly GCA_000385875.2). Lineage (NCBI taxonomy): Eukaryota > Fungi > Microsporidia > Tubulinosematidae > Anncaliia > Anncaliia algerae. Next base: position 188,891 of record KK365138.1, read on the forward strand.
TTCTAATTCCTTTTTTTAATAAATCTAATTTAAAATAGATTATAATTTCCATCTTATAAAAAGTAGTAAATTAAATTTCTATTTATCCTGAAAAAATGATACAAAATATCTATAAAATTTTGTATAATGACAAAATTTTAAATATAAAAGATACTCAATTTAGAAAATATTTATAAAATTTAAATAAATTAAGACAAAAGTGCTATGAATTTATCATTCTATATAATATATGTATAAAATACAACTATAAAATAAATCAAATATTGAATATAACTTTTAATTATAAAAAACTTTGTGTTTTTAATCTGATTCATTGTAAATTCATAAATAATTTTTAAGTTTATTAATATTTTTTATAAATGGTTTCATATTTAAAAAAATAGGAAACAATAACGTAAAAAGTAAAGAAATTAATATTTGCAAATAAAAAATTTGATTTTTATTTCAAATTAAAAGATAAAAATATACTTATAAACTTTTACAAACAACCCCTATAAATTTGTTTTTAATGCTCGAGGACAATAGCTTGGAGTGTTTTAAATTTTAAATGAGCATATAATATTTTTTCTTTACGGAAAGTTTAAAAAACAATAAGGGATCTTTATATTTTTTAATAAATTTTTAAATGTTTGATAAATATTTTATAAATGGAGGATTATAATATAATTAATGGTTTATATGGGTTTAAATAATAATAATATTTTCTGTTTATATTATTTAATAAGAATATCATGATAACAATAATTATTGTTTTAGGATTTTTTGAAATATAAAATTCAAACGAAAGAGTTCTAACACTGACAATAATTAATATTATATTTAGTAAACCAGAATATATTTGTCCTCATGAATAAAAGTGCGTTATATGCTTGTTTTTTTGGGAGAATTTATGAAATATTTCCTTTTTATTTTATATTTAGAACACAAATTAAAAAGGAAAATATTGAGAAAGTTATTATATTTTTATTTAATAAAAAATGAAAAAACCCTTCCTAGATTTTACCATGAGTCAGTCAAACAGAAAGTATAAATTATAATGGATTTTAAATTTTTTATACAAATAATGAAAAATTGAGCCAGTAAATAAACAACTTTTCAATAGTAGTAAAAACCTAAGTAATTCAATTTAAGATACATTTTTATTGTCAATTCAGGTTTTCTAATAAACAAGTTCTATTTAAGTTTTTTTAGAATATAAGTAAAAGTCAAACAACTATATTTTAACAAAAATATTATAACCTATTTATAAGCATACAATAATTAATTAAAAAGAAAACAATACATTGACTTTACTGGTCAAATCACAATCATAAATATCTTAATCAGAATCCAAAAGAGATTCTAAGAACTATTAGATATTACTGACTCAATATCAATTATATCGGAGATTTATAATCTACCCAAGTGATTTTTATATAGATAGAAAAGGTGTAATGATTAAGGCAAAAAAATATTTGAAGCTTTGAAAATTATAGCTGCGGAAAAATATCATTTTTCCCAAGATATTAGAAAAATATAAAAAATCCAATATGATAAAATTAATTGTTGTAATAAATGCCAAAAAATATCGTCTCTACCCCAAAATCCCTAAAAATATTTGAATGGAAAATTCATGTGCTATTTTTTAACGGTATTGTATTGATTATGAAAAAATTATGAATGGGTATTTAAGAAATTTAAAATATAATATTCCTTAAAATATATAATCCTTTATAGAATTCATAAAAAATATTATTAAAATCCAAAATACAAAGAAAATAAAGGTGAAATTTTCGGAGAATGTGGGTATTGTTGAATTTTATAATTTCATGAAGTCATTAAGTTTAAAAATGAACTAATATTAATTTTCGATTCAAACCAACACATCAGGAAATTTACAATGTATAAAAATATCCTTTGGTTTTTTTGTATATCGCATTTTCTAAAAATAAATGTACTTTAATACCATTATATGTTTTTAAAAAATACGATTTTAAAGATATTATTTGAATTATTTAGATGTATGGGATAGACTTTAGAAAAATTACTTTAAAATTTTTTATTTCATCTTTTTAGTCGTTGGATTTTTGTTTCTAAACGCTTCCATATCTTAAAATTTTCATCATTTAAATGCCTTTAAATATTTATTAGGTGATTCTTAGTTCTTTTTAGTTTAAAAGGGACTTGATCTTTTAATCTTTTTATTAATTAAAATATTCCTGAGTCCAACAGCATGTTTTAATAAATTATGTTGATTCTACAACCTGGTTGATTGTTGGACAATGGGGGGATTAATTAAATTTAGACATCAAAGAAAAGTAATTTGAGCAAGCCTTTTAATAAAACAATAAAAGAAAGCCCAGTAAGGATAAAAAGTAGAATACCTTGTAATGCCGTAATACATTGTAGGATCAACAACTGAAACCCAAATTTACTCTATCTTGGATTAGTCTTCCTATAGTATCAAACATAATAAAAAAGCATTAGTTTGCTTTAAGCCTTTATTGTTCTTTATATCTACACTATCTCATTCTCTTTAATTTAAATTAGATTTTTTCTTTGTACAGCAGAAATAAAAATAAGTAGAAGTCTTTGGATAATGGCGAATAATCATAATAATTATTTAAAAGAAACTAAATCAGCTATAATATTCTTTTGCCCTTAAAATGAATTTATAATCATAATTCTTCAAAAATATATTCTTAAAGCATGTTTAATAGTCATTTTAAAACTATATTCTTCTGAAATCTCTTCTCTTGATATACTTTTTGATATTAAAATATTATTTTAATTGATCCAAAGTAAGTTATATCACAAAATGACATTGGGCCAGATTGTTGGATCTAAAGTATTTTTATTGCAATTCAATATTGTTGAATTTGTATTTATTGCACATTTTAGAATATTATTAAGTTTTTAATTTTCACGAGTATTTTTAAAACTATGAAAAAACATTTGTTCAATTGTTTTTGACATACTAACTCTAGCAAATGTTAGATATTTTTAAGGTATATTTATAAACAAAGAATTATTTTTAAATCTAGTTGTAACAAATACATTTTAACGTATGGTAATAGTTATTAAAAATATCAAACATTCCTGCGTATTAAGCGATCATTACCTTTTTGAATTTTTCTAAACCGAATATTAAATTACAAATTCTAATCTATGAAAAAACTTTAGTGCAGGAAAAAATTAATATGGGAAACTTGATCTTTTATAATGCACTTAAGACTAATTTTAAATTCTTTTACTTTTAAAATTGATCTAAATATTTAAATTTTTAAATAAAAGCGTAGAGATTAATAATTATAACAATTTAAATATTAACATCTAATATATATATTAACAAATTTTAAATATATTCCTTTGATTATATATAAACTTTATGAAATAAAATATTCTAAAGAAGAAAAGATAAAATAAAATCAATTTTAAAAGAAACCTTAAAGACTAATTTGTAGTATTTTTAATCCAAGAATAATTTAGAAATATTTAACCACTTCATATTTTATTCATTTATGATAGTTTCAATATCACTATGATTAATCCCAATTATTTTTTTCCTTTTTTGTTTTTCTTTTTCTTTGGTTTTCCCGACTTCTTGACGGTTCCTGCTTCACTTGTTTTTGTAGCGGGTTCCTCTTTGGGATTTTCAACTGTCTCGGTTTCTTGTTTAGGCTCTTCTGTTGCAGGTTGTTGTTCTGGAGTTACAGATGGCGTGCTTTCTTGTTTAGCTTCTTCTTCTTTATGGGTTTCTGGTTCAGTAACTGTCGAAACGTATTCTGATTCCTCCTCTTCTTCCTTGGCTTTTTCTTCTTTTTTGCCTTCCTCTTCTTCCTTGGCCATAACGGGTTCAACGGATTCCGGTTCAGTTTTTTCTAATTTTGAAACATCATATGGATTATCACCCTCTTGCTTTAAAACCACCAAAGATGTATATACTTGAAAAATTAAGCACGACAAAATTACTAGACTGCTCTTCATTCTAACTACAAAATTTCACATATTTAAACTTTTTTCTGTCCAATAAGATAGAATTACAAAATTTTAATTAAATTTGATATTCCATCATGACATATTTAAAGGAGAGAATTAATATTAAACATAATATTTCTTTGCTTTTAAGTTATAAAAATGGTATTTAGTTTAAAATCTAACACAGAATATTTGCTATTTGTATTTTTAATTCCTAAAAAATTAAAATTTATAATTAAATATCAATCAATGAAAAACAAAAACGTCATTTCATGAATAAATTTTAAAGGGCGGATACAATTTAAAGGAGAGATAGATACATTTTAGAAATAAAAGATCAAATTCTATAACGGATATGACATGAGGCTTTTTACTTCGGACAATTACAACTTTTAATAGATAGTTAGCTATCTTATATAATGGTAAAAATTAAAGGAAATTATAATTTTATATGTTTAAGTATAAAAATATGATTTCAATACATTTGATTTTTCTACCAAAATTATCTTTAAAAATTAACAAAACAAAATTAATATATGTGTTTTTCACTTGTAAAAATGTTTAAAGTTGACTTTTTTGATGGCTAAAAAGGTAGCTAAAAATATACAAGTAATTTTACGCAATTTTAAATGCCAAAT
>KK365139.1:34611-51820 GCA_000385875.2 Anncaliia algerae PRA339
TTTCTAAGGTTTTATCAATAAAATTTAAATAAAATAACTTTATGATTGTTAAATTGATTAAAATTTAATTGTTTATAAAAAAAATTTAATATTTGAAAAGTAAAAAATTTTTAAAAATCATAATCAATTAAACTAAATTTATAATTCTAACCATTTTAATATTCAAAAGAAAGTTCATCCATATAATATGTTAGTATTTATTTTTAATTTACTTGTTAATTCAACTTATTTATATGATCATGCATTAAATAATTTCTCTCCAGGAATAAATTATTGCACATGCATGAATTATTGTTCTCTTCATCCTTGTATGCCACAGAGGTACATTACATTTACAAACACATTGCCTTTGAATTACTTTGGACAATATTATAGCCAACAAAATCATTATGACCACCACTTAAATTTTATCAATCCTCCTTTAAATCATTATTATCAGCACGATTGCTTAGCAAGTCAAAGTGACCGTAAGTCAATGTTTTATGATAAATCTATAAGCTATAACCAAAATACCTTACCAATGAATCTAAATTTAAATCATAAAGAGAATTATGATCCATTTAGATATTTAATACCTACAGGTACAGGATATAAATTTTCTAATAAACCATGGGAAGAGAATATTTCTAGTAACAATGATTTTAAAATATCAAAAAACAATAATAAAAAAAGAAAAAATAAAAAATAGGATATGACATTGTGATTAAAAATAAAACAGAAGAAGTAACAAATATTGGAGAATTCCATGTCCTTAGAAAAAAGATTCCATATTGGGATAATGAAGAAATGACAGCCACAAATGATGATTTTAAAATGTACAAAGAAAAGGGTATCAAACAGATGATCTAAAGGATTTTATAGTCAATAATAGCATTTCATTAGAGAAATACAATAGTAAAGAATCTTTGTCATATGAAAGTAATAAATATTCAGTAGAAGTAATAAAATCATTAAGTAATAGTTTATCTAATAAATGTAACAAAATTGAACATAAGAGGAATAAAAATCAAGAGGATGTAGAAGCTTTAAAATCATCTGATTCTTCTTTACTTATGAATAGTAAGTATGAAAGTAAAGATTCACTAAGTATTAACAACAATATTAAAAATATTAATAAAGAAATGAATTTAAGCTTAAGCTTGTCTAAAAAAGATAAAGTAAATTCATCAAATAAATGTAAAAAAAGTATTAGTGAGTTTGATTCTACAAAAAGTATTAAAATTGAAAATTATAAAGATAGTAATTTAAATATTCACGAGAATATTGAGAGAAATAAACATAAAGAGTCTTTAAATCCAAGAATCAATGATAAAACATATGAAAATGGGAATGATTTTATAAATCATCTTATTTATGATCTAAAGAATGAAGGAGTTGAAAAGGGATTAGAAAAAAATATTTTTTACAAAAATCTCCAAAAAAGTACATGTTCAGATGATAAAATAGAGAAGAGTAATCTTAGAAGCAATGAGAACATTAACTCTGATTTATTCTATGGAATTGAATGATTCTTATATTGAAAATAAAAAATATTTTAATATTTCTGAGGATATTCCTGATAAAGAAATTGTAATAGTTAATAAAAAAGAAATAAAAAATGGTAAAAAATTTAGAAAGAAAAAGAAAAAAAATGAAAAGAATAAATCAAAGTTAGCAACTGAAGAAGAGAAAAAAATTAAGAAAAAATATTTTGAATTAAAGATAATGAATTTACAGATTTAAATAAAATAGAAAAAAATAATTTTATTAAAGATACAAATCATAAAGAAAGGAATAATTCTGAAGAGAAAGATTCTATTGATAATAATAAAAAATTAAAAACATTTTCTGATGCATTAAAATATAACAAAAAATAAAACAAACTACAGAGGATTAAATATTATTATTTCATTATTAACAATAAAAAATATAAAAAATTTTAAACTTTATTTATTGAATTGTAATTTTAACTTGTAAACTTATTATTACTGTTTATAAAGTTATTTTAAAAATAGTAATAAAAAATAAAATAAATATTTTTTAAACATAATTGTTATATTTCACATTTTTACTAAATAAAGAAAATATAAAATTTTTAAAAAGGAATAAACCATAAATTGATATAATAAATGATAGGTTATAAATTTGTTATTGGTTAAAAAATTTTAACAAAACAAATAGGAAAAATTAAATATTCTTCTTACCCTATAAATATAAATGACACAAAAAATATTAAATTTTTAGTTAAATGTAATAAACAGATCTAAAAGATTCTAAAAAATTATTTATTTTCGTTTAAAATTATAAGTAAAAGTTACTTATAAAATATATTCAGTAGTAATTTTATTATTAGGAGTCTTAATTTTTAGCATGTTGGAATTATTAAGAAGGGAATAAATTTTGCTAAGTAATCTTTTTTCTCTTGATGTTATTGTATTAGTAAACGAAGAGCTTTTTAAAGGGGTAGGAGTGTTTAAGGAAGACAGATTAGACGTCATACCTCTTAATTTACCTGGCAAATCATGACAGTTGTTGTATTAATTGTTCTATAATCAATAGAATAATAAAAGGGTAAATATATTCCTATGTAAATAATGTATGATGATGAAGAAGTTTTATTTAAATATTTTTATTGAAGATAATGTTTACGGTTTGATTTATGATGTTTATTTGTAACAACGTTTTTATATAATAAAAGGATTTGAAATCCCTTTCTTATAAATATTTTATATGTTAACTTGTAATAAAGCAATTCAATATTTTTTGATTTCTAATCAATCCACTCCGTATTATTTTTGTTGTAGAATCATTTACTTTAAAGTTATTTTTTACATTAAAATTATCTAAAATATTCCTCCTTAGGAAATTGACTATTTATGTGATTTACAATTTTTATTCATAAAATGATGACTTATAAAGACTCCTCTATGATTAAAACTTAATCATTATAAAAAAATTATTTTGTAAAAAATTTTATTAAATATTCTTTAAATATCTAAAAAGATGGTTAGTTTGAGAATTTAACTTGTGATTATTTTATTAGAAAGAAATATTCTTATTTAATAATTTCTTTTAAAAGCTAGAAATTCTTTTATATTTTTCTAATTAAAATACAAAAGAGAATTAGTTTACTTAGCCAATATCATTAAAATCTTTGTTCAAAATATTTTCCTTTTCCATAAAATAATATTCTTATGTTATAAGAAAGGTACTTAAATATCTAAAATTTTAAAATAATGTACAGAGCTTAATATTTTGGATCTATGAATTTAGATTAATGGTTAAAGTAAACTTACTAATGAATAATAATATTTATGTATTAATTAAATTAGCATTTACAAATGTTAAACTTAGCTGTCATTTTTGACATTTTAGTTTTTAGTTTCAAGAAATTTTAACTATTTTACAATCAATATTTTTTACATTTAATTTGTCTAAGTTCTGATAAGAAATAATTTCACTGTTTGATTATTATTTTTAAAATTATAATTTTATATTTTATTATAATAAAAAATAAAAATGTTTTATTTTTTTAATTTCTTGATTTTCTTTTACAAATTATATTTCTTTATTTTAATATTTTAATCATTAAACCTTATTATTTCAATTTTTCTGATTAAATTGGAATATATAATTGGTTGTTTTTTTAATAACCAATAAAATAAATATTAAATTTTTATAATTTATTACATTATACTTCAACCAATCATATTGAGACCTCCTTTTATAATAATACTTTTTAAAATAATTATAACCCTTTATGATAGACATCAAAAATACACCACATTTTGATGGAGAAAAGACAATATTAAATGGATTCATTCTTTTGGATTATACAACAACTAATGAAACATTAGATCTAAATCTAATTGGAACAGATAAAGATAGAAAAAAATTAATTATATATTTGTATCAAGACAAATTAAAATATAAGAAAACTGAAATAGAAAGGGCTGATGATTTACCTATTTATAATGTTATCTCTTGTGATTACTTCTCAAGAAAGAAAGTTGATTACTTAATTGTAAGTAAATATAAAAACGAGTTTAGAAATACACTAATTTATGAAGATAATGGTAAATTTAAAGAAATGAAATTGGAATCAACCACTGCATCACCCTTGCTTATGTGCTACAAAGACTCAAGGCCTTCACTTTTATTCCAGACCAAAAGTGAAACATTTATTTTAAAATTTGAGCTTAAAATTAATAAAGAATTTCATAGCACTAAAAAAATACTTGAGGATTTTCCAAAACTTCATCCTAAGCATACAAGTGCTTATATTTCTTTGGATAGTAAGTATAACCCATGTTTAGCATTGGATACACTGGAGAATGGGAAGCGAAAATTACAAATCTACGTTTATGATAAAGCAACTGATACCTATATAAAAGTAAATGAGATTGATTTGCCTAACAAGATATCTCCTCTAGTACTTGCAGACTTGGACGGAGATACTATTGCAGATTTGGCTTTTATCGCCAAAGAGAACAAAAAATTTTTTCTCTATGTTTACAAAAATCATAATATGTTTGATTCTAAAACAGTAATTTATAAGAAAGAAATTAACAAGGAATGTATTCTGGAAGAAAATGGCCTTCCAGGAGGAATATACCCAGTGGATTTATATTCTAATTCACAAATTCATTTATTGGTTAAGATTAAAGAGAAAGGTGCTTATAAATATGTGCTTTTAAAGAATGGCACTTGGGAAATGGAAGAAAATCTCTTTGATTTCTCCTTTGATGAATCAGTTTCTATCTCATTTGCTGATATTAATGAAGTAGGAAGAGAAAGCTTGATCCTTAATTACAAACAGAATGGTGACTATGCTTTAACATATAGAAAGAATAACCTTTTAACCGAGGATTCTTATTTCGTATCTGTTTTAACTTATGATGGATATGCACCTGAAAAAAGTTTTTGTTCTTCTGTCACTGGAATGACTTATAGATATTCTTTCCTTGAGGATAAGAAAAAAGCAGTTGGTTTTCAGCGACCGCAAACATCTTTTATCACTAGAAAGCCACCACTCTTGTTTTTAGGAATAGGTACTTCCCCATTTTTAATAACTTTTGATGGCATAGGAGGGCCTTTTATCAATAATGGAACACCTTTTAACATAGACATAGAAATTATTCCTAATTCTAGATTGGTAATTTCCCCTAGAAATGGAAATTATCTGAAGCTTTTTTTATGTTTAAGCACAAAGCAAAACATTTTTTATGTTTTTTTAATTTACTTTGCAGTTTTTATTATAACAGTAATTTTTATATTTTATTTACATATCAAGGAAATGAAGAAGAGAAAAAAAGCAAGAAAGGAAGAAGCAATTTTTTTCAATTTTGATGCTTTATGATTAAATTTGAATTATTTATTTTAATTATCTTTAAATTCAGTATAATTTAATTATTTTTATTGAAATATTGATTATCCTATAATTTAATTAATTTTAATACTTCATGTTAAATAAATTTATATTTTACAAATGAATATTTAAATAAAATAAACTATTAATAAAATTAAAAATTTAATATGAATATTTATACAATAAAAAAGTTCTTCTGAGTTAGATTTGAAATTTTTTAGCAATGAATTTAGAATTGAAATCAATTATAAAGTTTTAAAGATAAAATTTCTTTTAAAGTTAATGTAATATGAATTAAACCATGTTAAAAATTTTGTAAATTATTTTAAATTAACAGACTTTTCAGAATATATTTAATGATTTTACATCCTCAATGTATTTTTGATAATATATTATACTACAAAGGAGACAAGTTTCATATATTTTAAATCATTTCTAAAACCGGCTTTAATAAATTTATGGATAATATAATTAATATACTTTCAATACAACAAATATAACAAAAAAGAAGTTATATTATACTTAAAAACTGACCTAATTGCCCTAGAAAATATTAGATAACTATTACTTTTATCTCCTTAATTTATAATTGAATGCAGAAATTATTTGTTTTTTGTAAAAATTTAAAGATTATATTTGAGTGTAAGAGGATGTCAGAATATTAAAATAGCTATTATTTTTGTGAAAAATAGCAAAAATAGTTCTTATTACATTAACTTTAAAAATAGAACTGTCGGAAAATTATTTTATTATTTTTCTGGAAAAAACATGGTATTTAATTAAAATCTAAATTAAGCCCATGATAGACAAGAAAGAAACAATTAATAAATCATTAATTAGTAATTACTTTATTTTTAAGAAAGTACTACCTAATAGGTACTACAACAACACATTTTCTTGGATAAGCATTGTTCTAATCAATATAATTGATAAATAACTAAAAAATTAATTTTAATTTGACTATTATATTCGCGAGAGTATTTTCTTGCATTTCGTTTTTAAAAAGATTTCCTAAAATATAATATCAATTTATATAATTATTTTCTTAACCATATTACGAATATGTTTATCAACAGCATTTTTTTAATGTTATAAATCATTGTTTTTCACATATGTAACTGTTCTAAAATATTCATTTTGTTGGGTTAAATGCCATAAATATTGGTACTTTGTATTTACATTTAGCAAGCAAATGTAGATACAAAAATATTTTAGATTTTTTAACTTTAAGAACATATACATACTTATTTAATTCTTCTAGAATTTTTTATAGGTTTTCGTTTACCCATTGCATAATAATGATTTATAAAATCTCTGTTTACTGTATAAATAAATTATAAAATTTTGTATCTATTATTCTTAAAATCTCAAAAAAACACCTATGAAAGATCTTTTAATATTATCTCTTTTAGAATTTCTAAATAAAAAATCATTAAATTAAATACTAGCAATCTATTATGCAAGTTAAACCATTATTTGAATACAATTTATTTTATGGATGCTAAATAAACTTTTGTTATATTTTTATTCGTATTATTCTTTTTTTATAAAAATTTAGATTATTTAATATCAAAAGACCTATATATTTTATTAGTAACTATTTGTAATTCTCTTAGTTTTTAAATTCAATTCTAAAACCAAAGTATATAGTTATTAGAAGTATTGTGCATCTGTTCACGTTGATTATTTTTATATTTAGCGATATTCTAGTTTAAACAACTAAAAACTCAAGGTAAAAATTGTTACTGAAAAATACAATTGAAGAAATATTTAAGTTAAAATTATTTTAAGTGAAATCGTTTTATAGTTTTTTAAACTAAAATATGATATTAAAAATAATTTCTTTTATTTTTACAGATATTAAGGATACTAAAGAAGTGTTTAAAAATATTCAATAGATTTAAATATATAATTATTCAAAAATTTACTAAGAATCAATTAAATAACTCATTAGAGTAAGTTTAAAAATAAAATATACTTTATTGCCTAAAAATTAATATAGTCGAGTTTAGGTACATTATTATTTATTTGACTCATCCTTTTTCTGGGGTATATAATAAAATATATTATATCCCGACATTCCCCTCACAAAGAAGTATCTAGTTTCAGATGCTTTTTATTAACTCTCAACCTTGACGAATTGTTTTCTACAATGTACGAATCATCATTTATTTTCTTACATACAACATATCCCTCAGTCCAATTATTCGCTAGCTTGTTACCTAATATTTCTCTAAAAACTAGCACTTTATCACCAATTTTGTATTTGTTAAATGCGCAAATACTTCCCTTTTCAATGTCTAGTTTTGAATATCTCTCAAAACTCCTCTTCTTTTCGTCAGTTAGTTGTACTTTATCAAAGAATTTTTGTTTAATGTTATATTCTTTATCAACTTCTAGCATAGGAGTTTTGGCAAATTTAAAAATGTATGGTGATGTTTTTATACTTCTGTTATATGAGAGGTTGTAGGCATTTACTGCATTTTGTACAAATGAATCCCATGGTAATTTACCAAATTCAGAAATCTTCTTAAGTTTATTCAATAGTGTTTGATTGATTCTTTCAACAGCTCCTACCGTTTTGTGGTTTCCTGGTGAATTATATATCCATTTAAATTTATAATAATTTTTTAGTTTTTCAATATATTTATTTTTAAATTCTAATCCATTGTCTGAAAGTATGGATTCAGGTGTTCCATGTTTATCTAAAATAATTTTCTTAACAGCTTCATAAATAGTTTTACCGTCTTTGCTGGGAATGGCAATTGCTTCCGTCCATTTTGTAAAGTGATCTATTGCTACTAATATATATTTATTTCCTGTTATCGATGTCTTAAGATATCCAATCAAATCTACCTGCCAAAGCTGGTTTGGGGCCTGGGTAACTATTACTTTATTCTTAGTATTAATTTTCTGATTCCCTGATTTCAAACATATCTTGCATCCATTGATCTCATTCATGACACTTTTGTTCATATCTCTCCAATTGTATTTTGTTTTAAGATTAAAAAGCACATTCTGAGCTGACCCATGTCCAAGAATATTATGATATTCTTTTACAACCTTTTCCTTTTCGATTGGTGACTTCAACTGGATTCTTTCATTGGCCATTATAATATTATCTATTCTGCTCAAGAAGTCTGCTCCATTTTTTTCTCCTTTAATGTATTCTACCTTATATTCATAGTCCTGAAGTTTTAAAGCCCAGCGGAGCATTCTACTATTTATGTTTTTTGAAGCATTTAAATATTTTAACGCTTTATGATCAGTGCGGAGCACAAAAGGCTTACCTAACAAATATTGCCTAAAATAATCAGTGCTTTTTATTATGGCCAATAGTTCCTTGTCTGTAACACTATAATTTTTTTGTGCCTTCTCAAGGGTTTTGCTGTATGCTGAGATCATTTGTTCTTTTCCTTCATCATTAATCTGTGAGAGTATAGCTCCTATTCCATAGCTAGAAGCATCTGTAGTAAGGATAAATTCCTTCTTGATATCTGGTTGGCTTCTTATTAAATCATTTCTAATATGTTTTTTAATTTCTTCAAATTGTATTTTGGCCTCATTGTTCCATTTTATCTTAGATACACTTCTAGGAGTTTTACCTTTTAAGAAGGAGTATAAATGGAATGTTTTTGCTGAAAAATTGGGTATAAAATCTCTGAAATAATTTAGAACGCCAAGAAAGGAACGTAATTCTTTTACGTTGCCTGGTTTATCAATTTTTTTCAAAATATCTATCTTCTCAGGATCAGGTTTAATTGAATTACCTTTTATGATGCTTCCGAGCAACTTAATTTCATCTTTAGCAAATTTACACTTCTTTAAATTTAAACACATCCCTGCTGATTTAATTTTGTTTAATACTATGTCTAGATGCTCATAATGCTCTTCAATGTTTTTTGAATGTATAATAATATCATCAAAATAGCAGCAAACATACTCTTCTTTAATATCCTCAAATATTTTATCCATGGTTCTTTGAAATGTGGCCGGTCCATTACACAAGCCAAATGGCATTCTTCTAAATTCATAAAGACCATTTTTCCATGAAAATGCGGTCTTTTTTCTGTCATCTATATTAAGAGCTATCTGATAATAACCATTAGTGGCATCTAAAGAAGTGAAAACTTTTGAATCTTTCAATTTTTCCAAAATGTAATCTATTCTTGGTATTGGATAGCAGTCTTTAACTGTAATGTTATTTAACGGCCTGAAATCTATGCATAGCCTTATTTTGCCATCTCTTTTCCGTACAGGCACTACCCTACTTCTCCACTCGCTTTTTGAATTGGTTATGATGCCGTTATCATATAATTTCTTTACTTCAGCATCAATGATCGACTCCCAATGAATTGGAATTTTTCCATTAGTTTGTTTTATAGGTTTATCGGAATTTGTGGTAATTGAATGCGTATTTATTGAACATAAAATAGATTCGTCTACATTTTCTTTGAAGATGGATTTGTACTTTGATATGATATTTTGCATACTTATATTATTATTTGTAATGTTATTTATACGGAGTTCTACTTTTGAATCATTATGTGTGGGATTTAATTTTGCTATGACAATCTTTTTCACAAATTCAGGATATTTTTGAATAAAGTCAATTCCAAGAATGATGTAATCTGGGCCCATAGTGGAGACATATGGATGTATTTTAAAACTCTCTTTTCCTATTTGGATCTTGATATTATCTAATTTTCCAATAATCTGAATTTCAGAACCATTAGCCGAAAGAATTTGTTTATTTGTCTTGACTAACTTAGATATTTTGCATGAATTTTGATTAATTAATGACACATCCGCTCCCGTGTCTATTAGAGCAGCAGTTTCTTTTTCAAATATTTTTATTTTAATAAAAAATGGATTATTTTTAGATTTTTTAAATATAGAGTAGATGAAATTTTTTTTATTCCGATTCTCAACCCTATCTCCGTGTTTTCCATTATCTTCAGAATACTTGATATCTTTTTCATTAGATGCTATAGACGATTCATTTTTGGTCCAACCTTTACTCTCAAGCTTTTTTATTATAAAGCATTCATTTGTTGAATGCCTGCAAAATCCATGTAACAAGCATCTTAATGAATTTCTGTTATCATGCTTTTTTTTGAAATCATATTTTTCCCTACTTGAAACTCGGTTGATCTCAATTTCGTCTTGTTCCTTTGCTCCTTCTACATTCCCAGTGTAATTTGGAACATGAAAGTTTTTAGCATCATTAAACGCAATACAAGCAAGTTCCTCTGCCATTTTAATAATCTCATTCCAATTCTTGTTGTTTATTTTTGCTTGCCATAAAAGTGTTTTTATTTCATTAGGGGATTTAGATATCACAATATCTGTTAGAGCTTCTGCTGGAAGATAGTGTTTGTTGAAGAGGTATGATGATTTTTCAAGTAACTTAAAATAGTTTTCAAGGTTGTTTGGGCAAGACTCGTAAAGTTCTTTGAGAATAAGATCACATCTCATTCTCGAAGTAAATCGTAGGGCAAGTGATGTTTTTATCTCTGTTACACTAATATTTGGTGTTACTTCATATAAATTTGATACCCAAGACAAAGCAACACCTCTAAGTGAACAAATTAAGGCTCTTATAGTTTCCTCCTCAGACAGACCGCATGCAGAGGATAAAAGATTAAAGTCGCGAAGCCAACTGTTCACATCTTCCTGGTTTTCTCCTGAGAATGGTTTGATAATTTTCACGGCTGACGCCAAGTCGAGTTTAGGTACATTATTATTTATTTGACTCATCCTTTTTCTGGGGTATATAATAAAATATATTATATCCCGACAAATATAATTTAAAGCTTTAATATATTATTGGAGAAATAATATAATTTCATCTTTGTAATTTTTAAAATTTAAAAATTGTATTCATTGGATTCATTATATAAGTTTGGATGCTAGTAAATGTCAATAACAATATTTAGCTCAATTATTATTGAATCGTCTATTGAAAATGAATCAATATATATTGTTAATATTGAAAGGATACGGGATAAAATAATAAATTAAAATTCTCACAAAATTTAAATATACTTTTCAGTCTGGTTTCTTGCTTGGTGGAAATAAAAAAACGGAGAATGATTGAAGAATATTTTTTAATTTAAATTACTTTGAAGAATTTATACTGGAAATTTTTCTAATTACTATAAATCATAAAGGATATATGCAGAAAAAAATTATAATATGTTCTATTGTAGAATATCAATATTAGAAATAATTATAACCTTTTATATATATTATGAAAATATTCAAAATCTGTGCAAAAAATTTTAACTTCAACCATATATAAAATCTTTGCCCACAAATGTATTATCTGCAATCAAATTTTGATTTTAAAAATTTAAAGCTTAAAAGAAAGAACAAAAACTATTTATTACTTTGAAGTTCTGTTTGTTCTTCTAACCAACGAATAACCAATTCTAAATTAACTTTAGTTTTTGCAGAAACGGAGTAACAACTCACTTCTCTATCTACTATATCCATTAAATTTAATGAGAGGATAATATCTCGGCATGATTTCGCTTGTTGCATATCATTTTTAGTCCCTAAAACCAAAAGGTTTCTTTTTGTCCACATATTTCGATACAAAAGGGCACTAAGTTGGTTTTCTGCCTCCATTGAGTTTTTCTCATCACTTGTGGAGTCAAATGTAAATATCACCGCATCAGCCTTCTTATAAAAAAAATCCCATTTGGGTATATTTTCTTTACCACCAGGAACATCGTATATCGTAAATTCTATGCCGTTTAAATTATATTTTAATATCCTATTTGAGTGTTTTCTTTGTTCTTGTTCTTCATCATATGAATCTTCAAATATTCGTTTGATCAAACGAGATTTCCCACTGCATTCAGTGCCCAATAGAACTACTTTGAGCCTTCGTACAAATATTTGTTTGTATGCATTTACTATTCGTTTCCAAAATCGTTTGCATATCCTGGACATATGTACCAATGATACAATATGTATTAATAAAAAATTTTCACTAAAAGGAGAAATGTTGATAATTTAAAATTCTATTTAACAGTCACATATTAATTATATTTATACAATCAAAAGATTTATAAAATTTTAATTGGTTAAAAAGCTAAAATTTTTATTGGATATGCGCTTAGAGGTTCTTTAAAAATTTTAAGATTATTTGTCTATTCTAAAGCAAAACTATAAATATTAGAGATTAGTAAATTGTATGGAAAATATTAGTGAATCAGATATTAAGAAGCATAAAAATATTTTAAAAGAATGCTTCTTTCTGCCTTTTAAAATTTCAAAAATTCCTACTTTAGAAGAAAATATACCAATTATGTATTCACTATTAGATTGTAAAATAGATGAGGAAAACTCAGACAAAATAAAATATAAAATTTTGTTAAAATATGGCAAGGTACAATGGAGTGTTAGCAGGCATATTATTGATTTAGGCAGATTTTTAAATGTGTTACGAAAAAAGAACTTTTCATTCATAAAAATGGCAGGGGTTAAAAATATAATAGGACATGGTTACTTTCAAAGATTAAACAAATTGTTCAATGAGTGTCGTATAGAATTAATCAGCAAAATTTTTTTGGATATAAATAGAATATTTTCAATATGCACTTATACTTTTATGGGAGAAAGAATCTATGAGGAAATGTTTAGCGTAAATATTTCATCCATAGACGATTCAAATCGGTATTTATATTTTTTTAAAAAGGCTAATGCTAATTTAAAAATGTATGTTGTATTAAAAAGAGAATGCATAATATTTATAAAAAATATAGAGGAACAAGAGATCCTATATGTACTTATGTTTGACGGAAATACAAAAATTGATTTAAAGAATAAAATTATTGGAAAGGAAATATATATTACAAATCTTAAAAAGAAAATTAGAATTTATTCTAGACATAGTAGAAGAATAAATACATTTTATGAATCTTTGATCAAGACACTTGAAAATAGTAATCACAAAAATAAAAACAGATATGAAAGCTTTGCACCAATCAGAAAAGACGTTAATGTAGAGCATCTTATTGACGGGAAGAATTATTTCCATAGTCTATATAGAGCAATCAAATCTGCAGAAAGAACTATTTACATTGCTGGTTGGTGGGTATTTCCCAAGCTGTATTTAAAAAGAATATTAACCAATGAAAAATTGGATAAAAAATATCGCTTAGATTCTGTTCTAAAATCAAAAGCTAAAGAAGGTGTCAAAATCTACATACTTCTATACCGAGAATATGAACTTGCTCTTCCGAATAATTCAGCATACTCCGAGAGAATTTTTTTATCGTTGCATAGAAACATTCAAGTTATAAGACATCCTTCCTTTATAAATGAAGGTTTAATTTTTTGGTCACACCATGAGAAACTTGTTGTTATAGATTCTAAAATATCATTTTTAGGTGGAATTGACTTGTGCCTAGGAAGATATGATACACAAAGGCATCACTTATTTGAGGAAAAGAAGATTAAAAGTGAACATGAAGCCTTTGAGAAGCAAATTGAGGGTAAAATTCGAGACAAAAAGGCATTGTTAGATCACCAGGAGGAGAGTGAGATATGGCCTGGGAATGATTTTTCGAATCCCTTGATAAAGGATTTTGAAAATATTGGAATATGTGATAAATCATCGATTGATAGAAACTCTGTTCCAAGATTGCCTTGGCATGATATACAATGCAAAATATATGGAGAAGGAGCATTGGATGTTGCTAGACATTTTATAGAAAGATGGAATTATACAAAATATGAAAGTAAGGACACGATAAACGACTTTCTAATACCCATAGATGAAAATAAACCAAAATCTTTAAACGAAAGTGGAAACAAAGCAGATATTCAATTATTACGATCTATTGGTCATTGGTCAAATAAATATGTTACGGAAAAATCTATTTGTAATGCATATGCTGATATTATAACTAACGCCAAGGAATATGTTTATATAGAAAATCAATTTTTTGTGACCAAATTTGAAGACAATTTAGAAAATCCATTGAATGATTTAGGTAAATCTTTATTTAACAGAATCGTTAAAGCTCATATAAATAAGGAAAATTTTAAGGTTTACATAATAATCCCGCTTTTGCCAGCATTTGAGGCCGAACTTAATTCACCCCATTCAAATATTCAAGAAATAATAAAAATTCAATCAGATACTTTCATAAAATCTAATAACTCATTCTTCAAAAAATTAAATGCATTGGGAATAGATGCACAGGATTATGTTTTACTTTTATCATTAAGAAGAGGAAACTTATCTGGATCTCGAAATCTCTCCGAATTAATATATGTTCATTCAAAAATAATTATAGCAGATGCATCCAGATGTATAATTGGTAGTGCTAATTTTAATGATAGAAGCATGTTAGGAGATAGAGACTCGGAAGTAGCAGTATTGGTTGAAAATGGGAAATATTTTATACAAGATTTTCAAAAAAATTTACTTGTGGAACATTTAGGAATTAATAGTAAGAAAGGTATGGTCAATAATATGTTGTCAGATGAAGGAAAGCTAAATGAATTTTTTGAAAATCTATTTAAGAATGCAAAGGACATAAAACTTGGAGAAAATGAGATTTTTAACGCTATTAAATTACGAGCAAAAATCAATACAGGATTATTCAAACAATTGTATAGGGTTATACCTGATAATGATATAAGATCAAAATTAGATTTTCAAAATTTTTGCAAGCTTCCTTCTCTTGTTCTATCTATGGCGGATAAAAATGAGTTGAAAAAGATATTTTCAAGAATAAAGGGTCACTTAGTATTGTATCCTTATGAATTTTTCGTTGATGAAAATCCCCAAACTGGCTTATTTAGTGTCTCTGGATATATTCCTTTGATAATTTACTATTAAAAATATGAGAAGGGTTATATTATACCATATTTTTTAAACATTCTCATTGTTAGCCGAAGATTGAATGTACTTTTTATCAGAATATTATTTTTACTCAAAGAAATTGGTTTGAGATAGCTTTATAAATTTATAAATAGATTTATTTACAGTAGTTTTTGTTTAACTTTATGAAATACATTAATCCCCTCCAAATATATCTTGTATTTATATAAAGTATACCCTATAAAAGACTTTGATTCGTTTATAGGTAAAGAGAATCAACAAATTAAAGATTCTTTCTCTTGAAAATAATAAATAAATACATATATTAATTTATAAAAACCAATAGTTAAAATATATCTCAATGGCGTAAATTTCTAAAAATTTAATGAAAGAGGTTTAATTACCAAATATCAATTACTGATACACTCTAGATTCGTGTTTAGTAGAGCTTTTTCAGATTTGTCTTGAAAATATTTTTAACTTTATATATTTAATATGGGCTCATCTTTTTTTGTTTAAAAGTTTCATGTTAAGAAATTTGAAAATTTGCAAAACTATTTTGAGATGGTCTCATGACATCAATATATTTGAATTGCAGAACTCTATATTTATTAAGAATTTTTGACAGTCTAACCAAAGATTTAGAGGAGGTTTACTTATAACTATTTATTTGCGGTAAATTATTATTAATTTTTGCGTTCACCTAAATATGGAGGATCCAAAAAGGCTGTCATTTCTTGATAGATAAATTGAGACTTATGAAATCTAATCTACCCTCCCTATACAATTTTAAACTACGTTATATTATCCTTTACATAAAAGAATAAAAGACCATAAAGGGCTATATAGTGTCTTCAACATTATAAGAGCGGACTATTAAAATTTAATATCAACGAAAAAACAAATTCAAATAAATAAAACAGACGAATAAAATATGGAAAGTACTATAATGCGAAATTAAAAGGTTGGTAGAATATGTTCTTTTTAGTGATGAGAACAGTAAAAGAATACAAGAAATAATAATATTTTTATTTTTCAATCCTATGAAATTTAATAGTATAAATTAATGAAAATTTTTTATTTTTCAACAAGAAAATCTCGCTTCGTTACATCCTAAAGATTTTGGAAGAAGAAGCTGATATCATATCTGTTAGGTAATGAAAATATTTTATCTATTAATTCATTTACTTAAAAGGAAATAATAATTGTAACCTATATTTGGTAAAGATAATATGGGAAGATCAAATAAAAATAATGGTAAAAATATTTATATTACAATATCAATTCAAACCTTTTTAAATCCTATATTAAAAAGAATGCTTATTTGAAATGTATTTTATTTTTTAACAATTTAATTGCCTTTAAATTAACTTTTTTAATAAATATTATATTTCTTATAATATTAATTGCTTTTTTAAATTATATTTTGTTTTATTGGGAGGATTTATAAGTATTAATTAATAGTTAATGATTCATACATGGAGTAAAATTGTTTTGGTTAGTATTGCTGAATGCTTGATTGTTTTTAAACTATATACATAATAATAAATTTAACGTTACTAAAATATTATGACCAACAAAGAAAATAATTTTTTTATATTAACTCAAATTATTCTGGAAAATGTTGAGCTTGGATCTATCATTTATAGTGATTGTTGGAGAGGATATGTTAACCTGAATAATCTAGGTTATGAACATTTTACAGTGAATCATAGCGAATACTTTGTCAATCCAATTAATTATTGTAGCACTCAAACGATTGAGGGTTTATGGAGTGTTTTTAAAAGAAAATTTAGATCAAGATATATTAATCAAAACAATGATTTATCATTATATTTTGCAGAATTTGCGTTTAAAAGAAAATATAAAGATCAAGCTTTTGAAAAGATACTAGAAAACCTAAAAGATTCTTTAAATAAAATTCAATTTTGATTTCATTTTATTTTAAAAACCTCTTATCTATAGCGTTAGAAGTGTCGCCCACCATGATACGAACTCTAATAACAATAAAATATAAA
>KK365139.1:59872-72915 GCA_000385875.2 Anncaliia algerae PRA339
ATATAAGGCAAAATATTTTTTAATGCTTTTTTAGCATCACAAAAAATATTTAATTCAATGCTATGGTCATGAATTAGTGATTTATTTCATTGAATTTCAAAATAAATATTTAATTACATATGGACAATAAGAAGGAGAAGCAACGAATAATTAGAAATGATAATAGGTACAGTTTTTATAACATTTATGTAAAATATTACAAAGTCTCATCTTCTTGGAAAATTATAAATGATATTATTTATTTCGATTAGTCTGAATAATACTTTTTGGAAAACTTCATTATTTAAAGCATAATTTTTGTCATAAATTAATGACACATTTTTATAATTTTAAAAATAATATCATTTAAATAAAAATATGAAAAACCCATAGAGAAGAATAAGCAAAGGGAAATTGAATATGAACAAACTACATAACACATTCATTTATAGGCTTTATAATTTTAATGTAAAAACAAAAGGGATCCCATCTTCGAGATAGAATTTTTAATAAATTTTTACGCTTATGAAAGTTTTAATAAATATTTTTATAAAGTTTATAACACCACACGAACTTGGTAATTATGGCATTATGAAAATTTATTTTTTTAAAACAAATAAAGATATGCGTTACTTAGAAAATTATCAAAAATTAGGCTATAAAAATGGCTCTATAGTACAAAAAAAGATTCAGGAGTTAATATTTCAATACGATATTTATAAATATCAAAAGAAGTAATAATTAAAATAATAAGTAATAGGTGTCTGTTTCTTGTAAAACTTACAGGAGATTTTGAAATTTATGTGTGCAATTAAAAATATTTATTAAGAAAAAAATTTTCAGCATTTCAATATTTCCTTTAGAGCTTCCTATAAAGATGAATTTCTTCCTAATGAAAAAAATTTTAATAATAAAAAGTTCAATATGATTTTTATTTATACAGGGAATATCTGTTTAAATATTTTTGTTGATAAGTATTCTTGGGAACTCTATTAAACCTATATTTGATTTTTGAATGGTAAATAGAAATCTTAAATGAAGTGAATTGTTTTAGGCTTATTTGGATGAATATTTATATATTTAAAAAAATATAAACTACAGTTATCGTAATTTTAAATTAAACAATTTTAAGAACAACATTATACATGCATCAAAAAATACACCCTATTTAAGTAAAGATATTATGTTAAAATTTGTATTGTTATATTTAAATAAAGAATATAAGAAATAATCATTTTGAAAATAATTATTATTGTTTAAAATGTCAATATTTATAGTATTAATAATAAATAGCTTTAAGATTAAATATAATTATTATGTTTGTTCTTTTAAGCTTCTATTTTCCTATTCACTTTATATTGAAAAATATTTGTCATACCTTTTTATATAAGATTTATTATTTAATTTATAATATTCAGTAAAAATATAAATAAAACAAAATCAGATATTTCTTTATTTATGTCTTTATTTGCAAGATACAGGCTTAAGAATGAACTAGCCACAATTTCACTACCGCTTAATACAGAATTACAGGAAATAGATGAATTTAAACTAGAATATTCAATACAGTCTCCATCTAACTTATACAAAAATAAATATACGTTTGCAATAAATATACCAAGAGACTATCCATTTGATTCTCCCAAAGTACACTGCTTAGATAAAATATTCCATCCAAATATAGATGAGGACGGAAATGTATGTTTGGAATTTTTAAGGCATAATTGGACTAGTGCAATGGGAATAAGCTGGATAATATATGGAATATACCTGTTTTTTGCAGATCCTGAAGGAAAGGATGCATTGAATATTAAAGCAGGAGATCTATTGCTTAAAAATAAGGAATCCTTTGAAAAGATTGTAAGAGAGTATGAAAATGAAAGATTTAATAAATAAACATTATTGTATAGTAAAGGTTATCTCTATAATTTTTATATTAATCAATAGTCAAGATACTTATAAATTTAGAATTATTGTCAAGTTTTTATAAAATAAAAAAATCTAAATATTTTTCAATTTTTTTAAAATAAACAACAAAATATAATTTAAACATATCAATGATTGTAGACTTAATAATCGACATTATTAATATAGAAATGAGTCTTGGATATTTTGGAATCACCAATATTTATGTGGCAGAAAATTTTTTTTATTACGTCTATATGAGGTTCATGAATAATGATAATAAAAAAATCAACTTCATATTTTGTAATGTGAAAGAAATTAAAAATTAGTTGTAAATTGCATTGTTTTAGATATATTTTCATAAATTAACAGGATGAATTCGAATGATATTTGTAAAAGGTTTTTTTACTCCAAATATTGTTCAATTAGCTATTCAAGCATTTATTTCAACAAATTTTACAAGAAGAAATATAAATTAATAGTTTCTGGAAAAAAACATGAATCATATTTTGTTTTACTGCCCACATTATTAAAAAAACTAAATAAATAAAAGAAAGTGAGCAAAATGGTTAAGATCCTTAATAGCATTAAAAAAATACTCTTAAAAATCAAAAACTAAATTTACTTAATTCTTATAAACCGTTTTCATTTTCATAATCTAAAAACATAAAATGGACAAGATATAATGAAATTAATTTTGTTCTTCTTCTTACACTAATCTGGTTATTTATTTTTGACCAATTTCCTTCGATTGTGTTAGTATGAATACAAGAAACTATATCAACAAAACTTTTGGAATATTTACTGCGAAATGTGCCGTAAATACTTAGTTAAACCATTATATGCTTTCTAGCAATCGATATAAATAATAGAACTCCTATTAATATATTATTTCATGCAATATTTTTGCTTTTTATTAATAACTTCAATTAAAAATATTGTTTTTTTAATACTTCGTTCAAAAAACCCAAATGCCCAAGCACCTTCAACCTTTGTCTACTATTATATATTTTACGGTCGAATTTAATTTTATCCGTTTCAACTATAGCATCATAACCACGGATAGGGAGAAAGGAAAAGTAATGCTTAGGAATCATTATTTTTGTTACTTTTTTTTATAAACTACATGTTGAATTTCTAGATATCTTTATGGTATTGTACAAATCTTTGTTGGCATTCCTTTTAACCATAATTTAAGAACTATCATCACTTTAGATGTTTAGGTTTTTGCATTTTCTAATATTGTACTCAAGAATGAAGAACATCTTATTCCAGATTTACTCCAATTACACCCCAGCAAACAAAAATTCCGCTTTTATATATTTTAGAATTAAATTACATTTTTTATAAACTAAACTTTAAAATTATATCAATTATTTATGTTCCTCAAATTTTTTATTTAACAGTTTTAAGGGGATTTTTTTTAATTTTATAGTATTTTTTTGATGGAATTGTTGCAAAGATCCCAAACTTTTTAAAAAAATAATATTATTGTAAGATAAAAGATTGTTTTCAAGAAAATTTTCTACTATTGGTAATTTATTCATGCTATTCCTGTCGTTTTTATCCACGATTATATTTTCATTACGTATTTATATTTTTTCTTAGAGGAACATTCTATCAAATTTAACAAACCTAAAAATAAACAACCAGATCAAGAAAATGATTTACCTTCAAATATAATGATAGAGCATATCATTCGTCGTATACATAAATATTTTAGGGTATTAAGAGTATCTGTCTTCTTTTGATCTTCAACAAATTTAAATTTTTTTTAATTCATAAATTAAAATGAAGAAAATATGGGTAATTTTTAATATTTTTTTCCATTAAATAAATTAAAATGATTTTTTGATTAATTTAAATTTATTATAAAATATTTTAATTACATATAAATGAGTATATTATAATTAAATTAATTGATTATTTGATAAAAAACAATTGGCTATGGTATCATTAAAAAACCGAGGGAAAAATGGCGGTTAAATTAGGAGGGATTTTTTCTATTGGCCAATTTTCATCCAATCAAATAAAACCTTTGAATTATCCAATCGTATTTATTAAATAAATTGACCAATTATATTAAAAAATAATTAATTTTAATCGACGTTAATATTTATCTAAATTATAAAAAAGGTTAAATTAGATTAATACTTATTTTAGATACAAAGAATTAAATGTCTTATAATTTGTTAAATGTGAAGCATTGATTTTATACAACTATTAAAACTTGATAAATTTCAACTGATTAAATTTATTATCTTTTCAAATAATTTCCAAACATCTTCATTTTTATAATCACATCTTAAAATGTATTCAAGTATATATTGATTAAGTTTAATTCTTGATTTATATCCCATTGAGCGCATCCACTTTTTAAAAGATCCCCACCTTGCTTCTATTGTTTGCGTATGTGAACCAGTCAGTGGATCAATAAAATTAAATGTATGGTTAACAGTAGAATGAGTATAAAAGTTGTTTTCTGAAAAATACTTAAAATATGCTGGCCATTCGTCAGATTCTATATGACTATACTGCTCAATCATCTGTTCGATAGCGTTTCCAAGGGTTTCAGATTTCCGATTTTGAACTTTTTTCATTAAAAATCTTCCCGTGCTTCTGTCTACTGCACCAAATATCCAAACTTGGTTGCGTACTCTACCTCTATGGTTTTTTCGCCTTCCAACACAAGTTTCATCAATCTCTACCACGTGTCCGATTCCGCCAATTTTATTTAGCGAACACTCGTATTTTGAAGTAATTATCTCTCGCAAAGTTCTGATCTGCCTTTTTATGGTGCCTGCGCTTTTATTTAGCATAATAGACATTGCATTTGGTTTTATCCCTAATATATAGTAACAAATAAATTTTAAATAGTCATACAACGTGAAGCTACTTAATTGTTTGAATTTTATTACATTGTGTTGTGTGCTGCACCATGAACATCTTGCAGTAATTTTACAAAACGGGCGCTTATATATTTTTTCTTTTCGTCCACATTTTTTGCAAAAGGCTTCTGGAAGATTTTCAACAATAATAAAATCTTCAAGCGCGCTTTCTTCAAGCTTATGTGTCACTAATTTTAAAAATAACTCTTTGATATTGCTAAAAATCATTTTAAGAGCATATATTAAAAAATTTATTAAATTTAGATTTTTTGATCATTATAAAATTTTTAGCATTAAGATTTAACCCTTTTTATAATTTAGATAAATATTAACGTCGATTAAAATTAATTAGTTTTTAATATAATTGGTCAATTTATTTAATAAATACGATTGGATAATTCAAAGGTTTTATTTGATTGGATGAAAATTGGCCAATAGAAAAAATCCCTCCTAATTTAACCGCCATTTTTCCCTCGGTTTTTTAATGATACCATAGCCAAACAATTATATTTTAATATTTATAAAAATACTTTATTAAATCAATTATTTGGTAAATAAGTTATTATTGTTTGTGGCATTTTAATCTAATTAATTATTTAAATAGCTATATATATAAAAAATAATAATTTAATAGTATATTTATATTCTAAATAAATTTAATAAATTATATTCTAAATTAGTTCATATTAATTTAATAAATTATATTCTAAATTAGTTTATATTAATTAAATTTTTATTAAAATTAATTAATTTTTTAAGTTAATTATTTCATTATAAATTTTACTAAATATTAAAAGAAATAATTGATTAACAGTAAAATAAATGATCCCTATGAGAAGAAGATTAAGTGATTTTAGGAGAGAAAGTACATTTAACCAATCAATGTATCAGAATAGATTTCTTGAGAATAATGAAAGAAATATACCTAACGAAACCACTTCACTCTTCTCAGGAATAAGAAGCGAGTCTAATAACATAGCAGATATACAGAACTGGGATGCTTTGGTAAGAGAAGCAACTGAGGTATCAAATGATTTAGAGAATATACAATTTTCTCACTCTCATCTTTCAAGGAGATATTCATTATTGTTTAATTCAGAAAAGTTTTCCTATAAAAGAAGATTCTCTTTACAAACACATGACACTAATTTCTATGAACAGTACAGTAAAATTAACATCAAAAAAATATTATTGAGTGTTTTAATACTTTACTTTAAAAGGATTGGTTTAATTTTATTATCATTCTTGAATTTATTCTGTTACTTTTCATCAACTGATTCAATTACTAAGTATTTTAAATTAAAGAGGTACTTTAACTTAGTATTCTACAAGGCAAGTGGAGAATTAACATTTATTACTAAAATAATTGATAAACAGAGAAAGAAAATTATAGTAATAAGACCTTATGACTTACCCTCTGTAAAAATATCATTCATAAGTAGAATGTTTACCATGGAATATTATAAGATTGATTTAAGAGTATTGCTTTATCTATTGGATACACAAATATCTTTGTTCTCTCTAATATTCTTTAAAATGGATATGTTTTTTATTACGGTGTTCTTTTTGAAGTATGAGCTTAAGTTTTACATTCTTTTATGCTTAGAAGATTTTAGATTCCTTTTGTTATATTTAAATTTAAAATATAAACACTTTTGTATTCTAATTAATTTCTTTATAGAAACACTCTTTTATACCAACTTAAAGGACAGGTTATTTAAGTACAGTGTCTTTTTAATATTCATTTCTAAAGACTTAATTTCCTATGAGAATGAGAATAACTTCTTCCCAATCAATTGGTTCTTTGTATTCCTTAATGTTCATTTTCATTCCTTAGATATTTTTACTTTACAAAACACATTTATACACACAAAGATACATCTATTGTTCAGTTGTGGCACTTTCATAGCATGGTATTATTGCTATATGATTATTTCACTCTTCCCTACTTACATCATTTTTTCCTTAGCTGGAGGCTCTTGGGAATTATTAATCTGTTGCTTTACATTCATTGTGTTTATAGGTACTGTTTCTACCTTTGTTATGCAACCTTTTATTTCTTTGATCCTAGGATTAATTTCATGCTTAGTCTCATATCTAACAAAAGTTTACAGTTGTCCCCTTGGCAAATTTCTTGAATATATTTTTCTACCCACCTCCACTCTTAAACTGCTTAGAGAAAAAGACTTGACATCAATGACTGTTTGGTCAGTGAATATTTTGCTTTTCTATTTAATTGCTATCTATAAATTAAGCAGATGGGATAATAAGGTAGAATGATCACTTTATCATGTGCTTTAGATTTGCTTGTATATTACTAACATTATTTTTTTTATTGTATATATTTTTAACAAAATTTTGTTATAAATTTTATTCTTCAAAATTTTAATATTGTTTATAAAATATATTTAATACTTAAGAGTTATTGATGTTTTATGGATAAAAGATACTTGTTAATAACAATTTATTATTTTTTTAATTAAATATGAAAATATTATTTATATTTTAGTCTTTTAGAATACATCTATTAAATAAATAGTTATAATAAAGAAATCAAAGGTTATAGGAATAATTCAAATCTTTTTATTTGATAAAATAAGGAATAGCAATGATTTGATCAAGATTTATTATTGATATAAATAAATATTATCTCTTAAATTGATATAATATGATTTTTCTAGACAAAGTTAACCGTTATTTTGTGATGTAAATATATTTAACATAATTTTTAACAAATATATGATATAAAACAATCAAAAATTGAAATATTTAATAATAAATTAAAAAATATATTTAAAAATTTAGTAATAAAATTTTATTAATTAAATATATTAAATTTAATACCCCTTTTTTAACTGAATTTTTTAAACCCATGTTATCAGTAAATGATTCGTTTAAATCAAGACAGGAATTATTGGATGCATTAACAAAATACATTTCAGCTGAAAAGTATTCTTATTATTTAAAAGAGACTCCTAAACACATAAAGTTAGTGTGTAAAGGCAAGGCAGCATTCTACTGCGAAGCACAAATCATTGCGATTAACAAAAAGAGAGAGTCTCTTTTTCAGATTAAAAAGATTAAACCACAGCACAAATGTCCTGCCATTTATCACAGCAATAAATCTTATCTTAATGATGAGATTGGTAAAGTTAAGGATTTTAACAGCATCCAAGAATTAATTGATAAACTACCCTCTAAGATTTCATACTTAACTGCTTGGAAGATACTTAATGGAAGAGAAGAGAATACATACAAGTATAAGTCTATGGATCCAGATGACATAAGAAGTGAAATGATTGATAATAATCAAGATTTTTATTTAGATGATGATTCTGACTGTTATGATGAACCACCAGAATTATGTACTGAGGTTTTAACAACACTAAAGAAGGAATTTAAAGAAAAGAACCCAGAGGCTCATTGTTTTATCTCTGGCTTAATTAAATCTGATGATGAAGAGAATAAAGAAAATGATAAAAGAGAAGCAAAAAGACTAAAAACACAGAAGTCTGTTGATTATAATTCATCAGATGCTTCATTCTACATAGCATTTCCGAATACATTAAAATTATTGAGAAATATCCTTGATTTAAAAATATACTTAAGAAAGAAAGGATGTGTTATTTATGGAATAGGATATGATCCACATGATAAACCAATAGTTGTTAGTGCACTGATCAGTGAAATGGATGTATCAGAAAGTTTAGAAGTATTTTTTAATTTTGAAAGTGAAATGCTAAAGAAAATAGCAAATGAAATATTTTACTTCTGTGAATATGAACCTGTCCTAATAGCTAAGCTTCAAGTATTGAACGTTAACTTCTTTATAAAATCAAGATCAATTTGTAAGAAAATAGGAAAGGATGACTTAGAAAAGACATTTAAAGCATTGAACTATGGCAAAGAACCCCTTACTCAGCTAAATACAATCGATCCAAAGCGTTACTTAGTGCTTCTTAATCCTCCATTGTATGGAATTAATAATTTTGGAGAGGTTGATGTTGAATTTATTTTCTATTCAATTTACAACACAATATACATTGATTGTATAATTGCCATAATTAAGTTTGTTTCTGATTATTACAATGAAATCATTCAAAAGAGCAATGAATTAAGATTTGGTAACAATATTAACTACAGATTGGAAAGAAACATAAAACAAAAAATAAATGATGATCATACAGTTGATCTGAATAAGATGACATGTACTTGTGGTAGATTTCAGACATTTCTTATTCCTTGTATCCATGCTTGTGCTATCACTAAAGATCCTTTGAATTTTGTATCTCATTTGTATAATATGGAGATAATGAAAGATTTAACTCCTATTTCCCCCATATTTGAATTAACTACTAAATTTCAAGCTGATAGGTTTTTACTTAGAAAGGGTCCTGGTAGACCTAAGAAATCACTTGGTTTGATAGAGAAAAAGTGATTAAATATTTTTTAAAATTTTAAAATGAATAAATTATTGAAAGAAATTAATATTTTTTTAATTATTTAATTGAATGTTTAATTTATTTTTAAATTTAATATTATTTCTTTAGTTAATAAAAAATTATTAGTGTTAAGTATGTATTGACATTAAGGGGAATAAGAAAATTTTTAATTATTAGATTTTACAATTTTTACACTATTTTTTTAAAACAAAATATCATCATATTTTTATATTTATTCCTAAATCATAAAAATAAATATATTAGGATTTAAAATATATTTTTTAAATGCTTATTCAAAGATAAAAATCAATTCAAAACTCAAGCAAATTATGCATCAATATTGTTGGGATCAAATGTACTTATATAATCTTGTACCTTTAGCTGTTAATAATATTATAGATTGCTAGTATAATAAGTTTATTCTAATTTTAATATAATTTTTAATAATATTAATATTAGAAATTTGTGGTTTTACTTAAAAAATATTTTTTATTAAATGGTAAGGTCAATTAGTATTTATTAAATGCAAGTTATTTCATGTTACCATAAGTACTAATCGCATATAATTTAAATGTAGCAGTTGTAAATTAAAAATTCCATATTTTCCCCAATCACATTGAAAGAAATTATCAAACTTTTTTTAAAATTTTAAATTTAAAATAATTAGAAATAAATGATAAAATATTTTTTTTGTTTGAAGAGGCAAAAATCAATGCTTAATGACAAAAGTAAACATTTAAATATTAATAAATTCTTTTATTTTAATGTGATCTTATGCTAAAAATAAATTTAAAATTTTTTGGTTAGTGAAAATATAAGGAGATTAAACAATTCAGATAATGGATATTTAGCATTATAAAATAGATATTTAATAAATATAAGAATTTTTAATTGCCTCATATTAAAAAAGTAGAGCTATAATTTATGATGATATTGGACTTTTAATTAATATATTTGAATTTTTTATGTCAAGTAATTTATTAATTTTTGTTTGGAAGTTTTGAATCTTTTTGTTGAATGTATTTGATAAAAGCTATAAACAATTTTGAACTAATCCCTATGAACTACAGTCAATTACATTGCCAAGAATATTTTAAATAGTCCCCATTTATTTTACAAAGTTTAGTAAATTGGCAAGTATATGAGAAATTCTTGAATCAAATTGCTTTCATCTTTTTGTGTAACCAAAATATTAAAATAAATATTGTATATTCATCATATAATTCATAGGTATCAAAAATATACAATCAGGAATTTCCTTCCGTATAAAATTATATATTATTTTAATAACCTGCTATACAATGAATGTAAAAGTTATCACTAAGCGTATTAAATAATTTCATATTTATATACTATAATTATTATAATGTATACAATCATTAATTATCTCTAAAAATACCATATTTCATCCTTTTAACTCTTTCAATTCGAAGCATATTCTAGTAATAATCTTAATTTTAAGACAAACTAGGATATATTTTTGCTAAATTACCAAGGATTTATTAAAATGTTTACTCTTTCCATAAAAAATAAACTATTTATTAGATATTTATGTTAACATGTTTGCTAACAAATATTTTTTTACATTTCTAAAGAAGATTAATAATAACCCCCTTAAAATGACATTCCCAACGAAAATAGTTATATTTCAAGGGATTAAAAAATAATAGCTATAAGCAATTGGCCATTCCATTTTTACTAACTGCTATCTATTTATATAGACTGCATATTTTTTGCACAAGCTTCATTCATATCTATCATATGAAAAATGTCGAGTTAAGGTTTCTCATGCAAATAAGAATAACCATATTTATCATATTTTAAAGCATATTTGGTTTATAAAAAATATCAACTAGCCTTGGATTATCCTGCATATCAAATTCTTTAGCTTTCAAAGTTTTTGAGGTTTATTCTTTTAAGCAAATATTCTACAGTAGAATGCGTTTTTATTGAACAGAAACAGGGAAGTTTTATAATATACTCCCAAATTAGCTCAACTTAATTATATTTTGTATTACTCCTCATTTGCATCATATACTTTGTAAGTTTTACAAATTAAGTATTTTTAGGTGTAATTATTAAATATTTTTTTTAAAAATATATATTTTGTTTCTTATTATATCATAATGATACAAGTATCTGGTGTTTTTGAAGCATTATTGCTACATTCAATTTTTATTTTATTTTTACGCCTTTTAAAATTTTTGTATAAAGTAAAAAAAATATTCATTCTTGTTATAGAAAATATTAAGTTTTTAAATAGTTTGTTGCAGATATTTTTATTAAATTTATAAATCAAAAAACTAAATTTATTAATTGATACTTTTAAAAATTATTTCAATAAAATACATCCTCTTGAGAATTTTTATACCTTTCTAAGCACTTTTTTTGAAAATTTTGAATGTCTACATAATAAATGTAAAATAAAAAACTTGTGTAATCTTTAATGTCTCTCTTATGTATTTTTTTCTCTATTGATTTTAATGTTTGTTCAATACTAGCACATTTATCTGCTATAGTATCTTTTTTTTCTAAATTGTAAATAAAGAACTCAGACAAATCGGAAGCAAAATTATCTAAAAATTCTTTATCATTAGGATTTAAATTATTTAATGATATGTTTCCATAGTAATTTTGTAATTCCTTAAAAAATCGTTTAAAATACTTATATTCTATAGGATCTAATAAATGATCCAGATTTAAATACATCCTTATGTTAATATTTAAAGAAATTTTAGAAAGCTTATTAAATCTACTCTTTAATTCCGTGCTCTTTTGTTTACTACTCTTTATAGCAAATTCTGCAGCAATTATGTATTTTAAAATGAGAAGAAAATTTTCAGTTACTAAACAATCTCTTCTTTTATAATCCAAAGTTACATTTTCCATAATATTAGACATTTCATCGTTGATTTTTGACAACAAATATTTTTTTTCTTGTAAATAGCTAGAAGCATTTATTATAATAATGAAAAACATTGATATTATAAAATATTTTTTTATATAAACATTCTAAGAACATTTTAATTGTTCCCGGATTTTTTATTATATTTAAATTAATTTAAAATGAAATCTTTATTTATGACAAATTTAATTTGAAATTCAATTATGACTACATGGTTTTAAAAAGCTTTTGGGGCAAGATAATAAAATTAAATTCTTTTATTAAAAATGTATAAAAAGGGGTAAGAGTTACGTTTCTTTTGGGGGAAACGAGGGTTCGAACCCCGTTGGTAAACCTTTACAAAATTGGATAGAAACAATTTATTTAAAATTTAATAAATAAATTGCTAATTATTATGGAATCATTTATGTCTAAGGCACCTTCATCCAAAATATATTCTACTCTGAAGTATTTTCTAATTGTTTTAATCATTTTAATAAACATATCTTTATTTCCCCCAATATTGCTATTTTTAAAAAATAAATGTTTGGTTAAATAGACTTTTTTGTATTCTCCATTTACCATTCGTGGAATCTCATTTTTTAATGTCTTTCACACTCTTTCAATCTTTTGGGGCTGAACAGTTGTGTCTATAGGATCAATAAAATTGCATGAATGGTTTATTTGACTGTGTCCATAACCAAATACATCAAAGTCTTTATAAACTCTCCAATAGTCTGTTATTTTCCTAGAACCGGGTTTCACAAACTTAGTGATGATGCTTTGAAGACTTTCACAATCACGTCTTATGGAAACGTTAAAAATACCTTATTTGTCTTCCTACTGACACCACCTATCACCCAAGATGATAAAGCCAAAAGAATCCTGCCCACTCTATACTATGTTTTATAGGCGTGGGTCTCATCTATCTCGACTGTGCATCCC
>KK365139.1:73174-88129 GCA_000385875.2 Anncaliia algerae PRA339
AAATTTTTCGAAAATCGTATTTGATTTCCTATCTGGGATCAAATACAAGAGAAATTGGATCAAGTCTGTTTTCTTCCCCGCCCGGGGAAAAATATAGACTTGATAATTAATTAAAAAATAATACAAAAA
Source organism: Anncaliia algerae PRA339 (assembly GCA_000385875.2). Lineage (NCBI taxonomy): Eukaryota > Fungi > Microsporidia > Tubulinosematidae > Anncaliia > Anncaliia algerae. Next base: position 73,304 of record KK365139.1, read on the forward strand.
TATATAAAATAAATTATAAGAAGAACAAATAAAATAAAAAACTAAACTTTTATTAAAAATAATATCTTTTCAAAAAGATTTGTCCTATTATTAAATGTAAAACAAAACTCTTTTAAAAAATCAGACCCTTTATCAGTTAATATTCCTTTTCTATTTTTAATTTCATATTTAATGCAGCTATTTATAGATTCAACTGCTTGTGTATTTGTTCAAACAAATGATATGAAGTTATACTTATGACAAACCGTATCATGAATAGATGAAAAGTTTCTTAGGTTATTGTACGATCTGTGCTCATTTGTCCAGATAATAGAACTGGCCGCTACTTGAGAGCAAATAATTGGTGCAAGTGTACTCTGTGACTTATCGAATATATTGGTGGCAAATACACGAGAAACTTTATTATTTAATACTTCTGCTATAACCAAAGCATCCGTTCTGTTATGAGGAGATCGACCGCGATGACTTTTACACTTGAAATTGAGCATTAAATCAATTTTAACGTGTAGCCCTGGTCCTCCAAGTTTGTTGTCATTAAATTTTGGCTGAGGAAACTAATTTTTAATTTTTTTTAATATTTCTTCAACTGTTGAGTCATCTAGATTTAGTGAGTTTTTAATGGTATACTCATTATGTTTGGCGCTATATTTAAATAAAACTCTTAATATATATCTTATTTTTACCCTAAAATTCACAAAAAAGGAATTTTTCCTTATCGAAAAATACTTTTCATAATCTCTGCAAACCGGTATACAACACCTCCATGCATATTTATCAATATTTCTTTGATGTTTTTTTAATTTACACATATTTATGCAAGTTTCGCATTTGTATTCGCGTTTTAATAGCATTTCTTCAAAGCAATATAGTATAAGTTCTAGTTCATTCATTTTTATATTTTTTTCTTCAAAGTCGTAGTGTGTCATCAAGGCCATTAATTATTTTTAATATATTTTATCTTTGTTTAAATTGGGGAAAAATATAGATTTTATTCAATTTTCCTATCTGAAATATATTCATGGCATATTAAAACATTATATTAAATACCTTGTTTGATGATATGGAAACTTAAATTCTATAAAGGTTTACCAACGGGATTCGAACCCTCGATTCCCCAAATAAAAACAAGGTTATTCTTACCGAAAATATTGATTCGGAATTTTACGATATAAACAAATTTAATCTGTGAATGAAAATTTTGATGATTATCTTAATATTTTGTCATAAATATTATAAGAACTATAAGTTCTTTAAAAAATATATATTCTCATATATGAAATAAGTTTTATAAGGAATTCTAAAAGTTATAGTATTTGCATATTTTTACACATATGGCTGCGAAATATCAAACCATCATTTAAACTTTAATTTAAACGAGTAAAGCAGCGGTTTGGACAAAATTTACAAAAAAAAATTTGGGCACATGAGAAATGGAAGAGCTCAAAAAGCTCTTGCCATTGATATCCATATAAATTTTATCTGTGGGAAATTTAATATTATAAAAGTTCTATATGGGATTATCATGGTTTAAGATATCGTTATTTAACAAAAAATATTGACTCGTAATAGCAAAATATTTAAAGATTGTTATATATTTTCCATTCACATTTAAACACATTTTTTTGTCATTTAATAGGAATTATAAGAGAATTTGAGTAATTATAATCAGATTATTTCTATTAATTAAATTTTTAATCAATATTACTTTCAAATAAGCACACAAAAAATAAAGATGTTTAACAATGCCAGCATGGTTTAATATAAATATACGGTTATTAACTATTTTTCAGCTATTAAAATTATATATACCCATTGATATATAATGCGAGTTTTACAATGTTTTAAATATCAAAATGTATAACATAAATCTTAGTAAATCAAATTTAAAAGATATGAGTAAATTTTATATAACTTCATGTTGTTTGACATAAAAAAATATCCGATTTATCAAAATAAAGATAAGTTAATAATATCTATTTTTTTTAAAAACTGAAGAAAGTTTGGATCAAGTGTATTGATTCCCCCGGGGGATCTAATACACTTGATCCGAAAGTTTTAAAGGATTAATATGGGTGCAATATAAAAGTATTAGAAACTATGTTCTATTGTGATTATATGAAGTTACCACTCTAAAGTATATGTACTTTAAATAAATGCTTTTAAAAAATAGATTTTAAGGTTGTTCTTATTCATGTTCTCTACGGCCATCCTCTTCAAAATTCTACATATTTATACTTTTAACTTTTGCAGGTTTTGATGTGATCGACGAAATATTTAGTATCAACTACATAGAATAAATCTTTCCAAAACTATCTATTAAATGCCACAAAAACAATAGGTGAAATTTACTGTCCGATAATGTCATTGGCCTGTATACACGGAAAGTACTTTAAGAGTGGGTGTTACAAACTAATGGATTCATGATTTTTGAATTTTTTTCATAAACTTTATTAAACCTTATATTCTTTTCCTTTGGCTTCATTGGCTCTATTAAATTTCAGCATAGATACTATTAGAACTATAAATAACCTATTACCCATATTCTGATTTACCATGGTCTTTTAAAAGTATATCATCCAAAAATCATTTCGTAGAAATTATTTTGATAAAAGCCATTATATCAACATTGGAAGAAGAAGGTTTTAAAAAAGAAAATAGAGCTATAGCCTCAATGCCTTTCGTAATCATTGTAAAATTCTTAGTTTTTTTTAAAATTAAATAAGTTCATAACTTTGTCTAAGTAATGAAAATAGTATCTTTAACTCTAATGTATGAGATTAAATTGAGACAATAATATTTTAAGCGATATATAATATTGTAAATATTATTTAAAACAATTATAAATGCTTACTCACAAACTTATCATATGTTAATGTAATGCTATTTGTAGAGAACTATATTAATTTATTTAAATAAAAGGATGTATTTATAGAAAATTATTTTCAAACAAAATTAATATTTAAAAAAAGATTTTATTTGGATTTTTGTACCTTTTTCGCTTATAATATTTTTATTATTATTTCGAAAAATTCCTCTGGGTTTTCTGTCGTTTAATACGGTAAAAATACTAAATCAAGAATAACTTTTTAATAAAAAGGGATTCGATAACATTTTTTAAAAGATCTTAAATTTTATTTATTTCTGTTTCCAATCATATTTCTCTTCCTAACGATTAAATTCCCTTTATTAAATATACTCATCTTAAAATTTTTTTCTTCAATCTTTTTGATCACATTATTAAAGAATTCTTTTGCACTTGACTCATTTTTTAGAAGATTTCCCAACATATGGATTAAATTTTCACGCGACTCTATCGTATCAGAGATGGTTAAAGTAACTTGACCAACTTCGCTATTGAGATCATATTCCATATAAATATCGTTATATTTAGCTCGTATGAAGAAAATAAAGTTATAAATTTCTAGCAAATTTATAAAATTTTGAGGTAGATTAAGAATACTCAATATTTTACCAAACATTATAGAGATTATCGTTATAGTCTCATTAAATTCCTCATTGTAATATAAATTTTTTAAATTAATATTGGAAATTTCATTTTGTTTAAAAAAATTATATCTAAATGATTCAAATTTCCAAATTATAGCTTGAAAAAATCTTGCTATAATTATTATGTTTTTAATGCCCATGTTATATTTATATATTGACAAAAGTATATTAAATCCTGGAATAATTTTAAATAATATTATATAATTTTCCGAAGTGAAAATTGTTACGAAATATTTAAGCAAAACCTTTTCATCGCAGCTAAACCTGACATCTTTTACTGTGCAAAGTCTATTATATTCATATCTGTAGTTCTCTTTATTAATTAAGTTTTTTAGGTTGAGCTTTGTTGCCATTAATTTTTCGAATTCAAAAAAATCTTCATATAAAATATCAAATTCATTAATATTCTGTGTATTTTCCTTAATTATATATTTTTCTCTCAATGTATCAAAAAATAGTTCGTATGTCAAAGAATTGAATAGGCTATTAGAGCAACAAATGGGGACCCCATCAGACTTAATCATTAAATTTATAATGTAATGATACAATAAGGATTGATCATTTTCAAGAGCTTTAATATAATTATAAAATTCCTCAGCTATAGCTTTACGTACAGGAAGTTTTTTTGTAGCTTCATTTCCATCTTTTAGTTTATATGGATGCAGTATTATGTCATCTGGCAGATCTTGTATATATTTTCCAACAAAAATTTCATCTTGGTCCATATTTGTATTTTCCAACGAACTACTTCCATTTGATTTTCCTTCCCTAAAAGTATAATTTATAAGATCCAACGGCTGGTTTTGGCCATTTTCAACTTCTGTTCCTTGGACTTCATTATAGGTTTTTAATGAGGTATCTAGCATTTCAGTGTTTCGCACAGAGAATTTTGTATGATGATCATTCAGTGTAATTATTTGATCGAATCCCTCTGTATCGAATTCCCTTTTTTCCTCAGACTCTGTATGCTTTTTAACTTTTTTATTTAAATCATTACCAGCAAATCTTTTTTTCGCTTCTTTTGAAACCTCTGTTTCTTCATCATAATCTTCGTGCATTCTTTTTGTTGCACCCTTATTAAAATGTACAGGGGCAATTTTTTCAGATAAAATGTCCTTTGGTTCATAAAAATCTGTGTCTTGACTTCTAGGATCTTTCTCTAATGTTTTATGTGATAAATCTAAATTCTTGTCCCTGGAAAGATTAGATAAGCAATTCATATAACTATTGCTTTTATAGTTTCCCATATAATTTCCAATACGGTGATTTTCATTTAATTCAGTTCGAGTACTAAGGTTCGTCCCAGTTGAAAGAATTACGCTAATCAACGTTGCTAAAACTTTGATAATTTGCATATGCATGAAACGGTGGGTAATAATTTCTTTAATATTTATATTTAGAAATATTTATAAATTTTTTTTGATCTTATCTTATTCATGACAAATTTTTATCAATTAGATAAGACAAATACGAAATTCTATATTATAAAAAAATTTTTTTTGTGATTTCCATATATCATAGAAAATTTATAATATATAGAAAATACCATTGGTTATAGATTTGATATAGAAATATGTAAAGTTAATGTTGACGTAAATAAATTTGTTTAATTCCTTAGGAAATCTGCTATCTCTTGGGACAAAATTGTAATAAATTGTAGTTGGCTTCGTTTCTTGGAATATTTATTTTATTAAATATACAATTTACTTTTAAATGAACTATCTTAAGAAGTATTCGAAAAATCAGAAGAAATTCACATGAGAGATGGATGATTTAAGAAAATAAACCAATAAAGATACGAGATATATTAATAAAGTAAAAAATAATTAAAGATTTTTAGTTGCCTTTGAGGCAGCAATAATTTCATTAATTATTCACATTTCTAACAAAAAATTTGGATGCTTTTTAATATTTTGTTCCGATATGATTTATATATTGATAGCTTTAACATCTGGAAGTACCTAGTAAGTTCGAATCTCGACGCAAACAATAAATAAAATATTAGCAGCATAAAGAAATTTGGTATTGAATTAAAATTGGTTCATAAAAAGCTTAAACAAGATTTAAAAAAAAATTTCCCAAAAGATGTATCTACAAAATTTAACAACAAAAAAATTAAAATCTGAATTTAATGGGAGCGTATTAAATAAATTTTATACTTGTAAAAAATGTATAGTAGTATTTAATTGAGCAAAATAAAACTCAAACCTATTTGTTCTTGGAGATCTTGCAAGAACAAACGTATGCCTTAGAAAATACGATATTTTCAATTCGAAATTAAAATTAGATCAACTTCTAAGCATTTTAGATTTATGAGGACATAATATGTGCACAAACAAATTGCATTGTAGATATAAATTTTTCGTCATTGTATTTCTAAAATTTAATAAAGATAGGTGAAAAGTTGGAAAAACATTATCATTGTAATCTTTTAAAATTATGAAGAGAAGATAATATCTTTGAGAAGAAGAATCCAAATTTGAAAAAGGAAGCATAACAAAGGCCGCTTTGTTGAAGGAGTTTGTTGTTTGGAATCGTTGAAAGAACACCACAAAGGAAATTTTACTCCTTTCAATAGAAGGAAGAGATAAAACTACTCTTTTAAATTCATCGAATAAATATATTTTAAAAAAAGTATAATTTATTCAGATGGTCGGAATGCACACAATATTAAACACTTTGAGGGTTTTTACCATTATGTTGTTACTCATAGCATATGTTCTGTAAACCCATTAGATGCTGTACATACTAACACTATAGAAAACAATTCGTCGTCTGTTGAAATTTTTATTCCATAAAAATACCGAGTTTTAACAGGAGTTTTTAGCTATATAATTAAATATATGATTAAAAGAAATTAATCAGGAGTTTTGAACAAATATAGTACATTCTTACTTTAGGTTTGTTTTATTTTTACAATCATAATATTTAGAACAATTATTTATTCCAATAAATTTGATTTTTGATTTTAAAAAGTTAGGAGGCAACTTTTTAAAATTTGCTTCCCTTTTTTATCTTCCAAAATTAGTTACATGCTCCAAGAAATTTGCATAAAAAATTGTTAATCATAAAACCATCAATTAAGATATAAGGTAAAAGATTGTTTTTGAGAAGTTTTCTGCTATTATTAATTTATTTGTTCAATTATTAATGTTTCTATCCATAATTAAATTTCCTTCATGCATTTAAATTTTTGTTTTAAAGAAAGTTTTGGAGGATATTTTATTAAATGTAATCTGTTCAAAAGTTAATATGCAAGTTAAAAAAATAATCCCCCTTCAAAACACAAGGAATCGTCATGAATCCTTAATTTACCATTGTAAAACTATTTGTCGTATCCGTGGGTCTTGCATCCCCTTCTATAATATCGCTGAAGGAGAGAGGATGTAAGTCAAGAGCTTTTATTATTTTTAAAAGATATTTTATTAAAATAATTACATATAATATTTTATTTAAAATTCTTATATACTTTTACCCAAATTGACCAATCACCTTGCAGATATTTTTATTCCACCCTGTAGAAAAAATATGTAGAGGAATTGAGTATGAGTGTTTCGGATCAGAAACTCTGGGACAAACTGTCGGAACCACATAAGCTCTGTAGTTGGTTACAGCACTATTTTATAATGGAAATAAATTTATCAAACCTTTCTTCTTTGGTAAATTTTTGCCAATTCCAAAAAACATACTTTTTTAGAAATTTTTTAATTTACTTTGGTGTTTTAGGAATCGATACTAAAGTTGATCTCCATATAGTTTCAATCTTTTGAGTATGGACACTCGGGTTATTTTTGTCTACAAATTTATGGTTACCATTCAATTTAGAATCCGTCTTTCCAAGAATACTAAGACTATTTTAACCTTTCCAACGATCAGGGATAATTCTTGAGATAGGTTTTAAACCCCTTTGAATATTATTTAGATGTCTTTCATTGTATCTTCTTTTAAAATTGTAAAAAAATATTAGCTCGCTGCTATACTAACTCCCCCTATAACCAAACAGATTCACAAAGGAGAACTCTACTCAAACCATATTTTCTTTTATTTGTTTTTTCCTTATCAATTTTCACTTCAAATCCTTCAATTCCTATTGTATATCTTTGATTTCAAGTATATTCTAGCAATAAAATTCGTCTTAAAAACTTAAACCATCTATTTACTGTCTTAATTGAAATATCAGGGTTAGCTTCATGCAGGTCCATTTTATCTGATGAATGTTTATATAATAAGCTTATATTTATATTTTTATCTTTTGACTTGTCTCTTTTATCCTTTTCCTATATTCCTTCATTTTATCTTTATATCTAACCAATGACCTTTCTTGCCACATTTTTTGTAATGTTTCTGTTAGAAAAAGAAGAATGTCAAAGTTGACATTCATCAAATATCATTATGATCCCTTCTATTTCCCAAAGTCAATTATAATGAAAAGCAATATATAATTCTTATAACGTCTCCTATTCTTAAATTTATGTTATAAAATATAGAATTTTTACAAAAACTTGATTTCAATCTATACATAACATAAGCGTAACCATCTAATATCAACTCTATGCCTTTTTTTATCGGTCAACATAAATACTATCATTGTACCTTCCTCAACTTCTTGATTTACTTTATAATTTATTAAACTTATGGCAAATTCTATGATTTTTACCTATATCTATTTTTTCTCCTATTTTAAATATATTAATTGCGCCGTTAATTAGATTTTTTTAAGTTTAATTTCATTTGTGGAAATTTATTTATAAAAATATTGAAAACAAAAAATACCACCTGCTGAGGTTCAAACTCGACATGTACCAGCTAATAAAAAGATTAAATATACCGTTCTTTTACACCTAACAATAATCTTATCAATTATTCCATAATTATATTAACACTATTTCAATAAAATATTATTTTGAAAATATTTATTCATTTATTACGTTTATAATAACTAATTTCCTCTTGAAAAATACTTAAATCTATTTTTCTGTATTCACTTATTTGTAAGTAATTTTCAACAACTTCATTTTCTCCAAATGACTCAATTAAACTATCAAACTTATCATTTAAACAATGAAATAGCATTATTGAATCACAAATAAAACATCTTTTCAATGGAGTCTTAGTTTTAAAGCCGCATGGGCAGAAAAATTCATACTTATATAATTCCTTTGTTGATTCCCTCAAACTTGTTCTTATCAAATTATTTAGCCATACTTTATTAACGGGTTGATTGCATTTCTTACATTTGTCAGCAATTGATTGAACTTCATTGCAACAGAGTGTGGGAAATGTAAAGATATTTTTGTTTACAAACATTTTTTTGATGCCAAAAATATTTCCGATAAAATCAAAATCAACTCCCTTAAGATGTGCAAGAATTCTATTTATGGGTGGTAATATTTGATTGCTTATGTAATAATCATAATCAATTATACATTCATTTGGCAAACAAGCTCTTTTGCTAATACTTTCTCCCTTTTCTCCCCTTCCAATCACATAGCTAATAACATCATCCTTCTTATAAATTATATTCCTCTTTTTCAATCTAAAAGCTAAAGATACATGTGGCAGAATATCAGGATTAGCATATTTTTCTAATGGTTTAGCCAAACAAGCGTTAATTATAAACTTTTCATGTGGTTCATTTGTAAGATTATCCTTTTTCTTTTGCAAAAAAGAATATATTGTTTGTAGAATTTTTTCATTTCCATTATGCACTACTTCCGTCGAATCTTTTAAAATTATTTCTAAAATTCCATTTGTAATCTCAGATGAAATCAAAGCAAAATCTCTTCTTACACTGTCTAAACCCTTTGTTTCAATTTGATTATGTGTTGTAATTGCTCCATATTTCTTTTTAGACAATAAAATTAATCTTTTAAATACTTTTTCTACTTCAATTTCAATAAATTTGTATTTTTTGTTAATTAAATCCTTCAGAATTTCTCCCTCATTTCCTACCTTAACAGTTTGTGTATCAATCATTATTGAATCAGTGTCACCATAAATTACATTAAGTCCTAAATCTTCAGCTAAAACCTTAGTATCTTGTAAAATCGTTCTTCCTTTTAATGTAATTTCCTTTGCAAGCTCAAAATCTCCAAATCTAAAATGAGGTGTACCCAAGCACCCATAAATTGAATTTGCAGTAAGTTTAAGTGCCAATTGTTTAGTATTTAGTTTAGCATCATAACTCTTAGCAAGACTCCTTTTTACCTCTTTTCTTCTATCAACTAGGCTTTTTAATATTCTAGGTAAGATTCCTAATTCTTCTTTTTGTCCATTTTTATTAGAAAAGCAAATATTATATTCTTGAATTATAGAAGGGTACAATGAATTAAAATCAAGCAATAAAATTTTAGTCTCATAAAAACCTATTTTTGGATCTAAAACTAACCCTCCTTTGTAGGATTCCTCTTCTCTTTTTTGTTTAGGAGGAAACAGAATTTTATTTTCATAAAACTCATGCATAAGAAAATATTCATTTCTTTCTGCACGTAAGTTTAAAAGAGTTCTTTTCAGGAGATTTCCACAAATTTGTGTTAATTCTAAAGAAAGTTCAAGAATGTTCATGGCAAAAAAACACTCATAAATTATCAATAATAGTCTTTCCTCATGTAAATTTATTGCGCTTTTATGCAAAAGCGTTTCACAAAGTTCCTCTATCGAATAATTTCTGCACTTTACAAATGAGCTTGCCACAGCAAATAAATCACAAACCAATCTTCCAAATAAATTCAATTTCTTATGAATCCAAGGGTTTAAATTGTATACCAAAATAAGGTCAGGATTTTCTTTCTCAATTAAATCATTCAACTGAAAAAGAACTTCATTGGAATTAAAACATCTTTTATTGAAAATTTTCTTTAAATGTTTCAATCCACAAGAAAAATATGATTCTGTATTTAAAATATTGTTTTTAGTTAATGAATAAAATGATTCAACCTCATTTGTTCCATTTACAATAAGTGTTAATATTTTAAGTGGGGGTAATTTTTCCTCACTAAAGCCAATAATTTCTTCCATGCTTTCAACTATAATTTCTCCTGCAGTGCTTTCTTGATAATTTCTAATATTAATTATTCCTGGTCCTCTTATTTTTTTGCTTATGATAAATTGCTCAATAGGTGATGTAAATTCAGTAATATAAAATGAATTTGTTGGTTGTGCAGTGGTTCTTACAAATTTACATATATTTGGAATGTCAGGATAGAAATAATTCTCCATTTCAAATGCATCTTTATCATTTGAAGGAACTAAGAATGTTGGCTTAACATTTTTAAGTGTCAGTTTTCTTAAAGAATAAGGTTCATTTGTTTCTTTGCAGAATAATGCTAATGAAGTGTTGTTTAATTGTTCTATGTCTAAAATATAGAAAGACATTTAGGACTGCTATAATTTTAATATTAATTTTTAAAAATATTTAACTAAAATAATTTTATTTATATATTATTTTATTTACTATCTTTTAATTTCTACAATAGTTTTAAATGACCTGTAATACCTTTTAAGAGATCACTAGACTCAGGACCAACAGCCAAAACAGTGTTAGATCCGGGCTTTACCTCAGTTCTCCCAGCATCAAAAATATTATTATATAAAATATTATTCATTCTACATTTTTTGATTATTTCATTGATTTCAGATTGAGTAGCCTTAACTACAATTTTAGCTTGGCCATTTTTCCTCCAAAAATGCAAAATATCCTTAGGAGCATTCATTATTGTTTCTGAAACTGCGTGACATGCTTGTGATATAATTTTACCATTGGACATGTTTAAGTCAGTATTTACTATTATCATTAACTTCAGATTTCTTTTGTTGAGTATGGTTTTATTGCTCCTTCTAACAAATACAAGGAAAAGAATTATTACACCTAAAGCTATCCAAAAAATATAAAACAACATTAACTTTATTGGGTAAAATAAAATATAATTTTTCTGAATTAATTATTCTTTATAATTTAAAAATTAATTAAATTTTCAAAATTATCAATTCAATGTTCATAATTTAACTCAGACTGAAATAGAAAACAAAATTCTATTTATAATACAAAAATATAAAATGAAAAACATAATCAATTTTTTAATTTTATATTTTAAATTCCGATGGGACAAGCTGTATATGTGCCTTAAACTAAAGTTCTAGTTGATAGATGTTAATATCTACTTTTAGTTTTTTTTTAAAATTCATATATCGAAATTTTTGTGGTGTGCAGGCATCAGATTATTTTATTAAGAAATTTATATTTGCTTACAATTATTCAGTCAAAAGGCAATTTAGATAAGCACTTATAAAAAATTGTTTATTTGATGTATTGAAATTACTAAAGACATTTTCATTATGAATTAGCCATCGAATTGTCTTTCTATTAAAAAATTTACAAGAAAATTAATAATAATTCCACAAGGCAACAACATTATTTTTAAATTGAGCAATTACGCAATGGATTTATTTTATTAATCTAACCAATTGTTTAGAATAATGGATTTTAATCATTGAATTCTTTCGGCACCATACAATGAAATATTGCATATCATTTTAATATAGAATTTAAGCAAAATTTACATTATTTGTAAAGTTTTTCTATTTTACAGTATTTATTACTTAAGATTCAGAAATTTGGGGTTAACAATATTTTTATTCATGAAAAGAGAATTGATAAAGACATACATTCTTTCTCCTATGCAATTTTTATATATCTCAATTTAATTTATATAAATTGGGGTACCCCACTCACGAAATGGCAAATAAAGCAAATAAATGATATTTTAAAATAAGCCATTCAATCGCAATGAAAGCCGCAATATATATTTGTAATAATATTCTTTTTGTTATATTTTTGCATTTTTCACTAAATGTTAAAAATATTTTACACTTCATTAAACCATTGAAAGAACAAATTGTAAATATATTGTTTCAAAATTTTCATAATTATAGAGACATAGTTTTAATTTGCGAATATTTGATCATCGCGTTGATTAAATAGATTTAAAAAAATACTTAATTTTGCATATATGTGTATCTGATATGTTGGATTTGATATGAAGTAAGAACAGTAAAAAGAATTTAACTTATATATATGTAATCATCTGCGATCTAATTTATATATCCCAAAAGAAAATGTTTCCTACAATAATTTTTCTTACAAATCATTTATTAATATAGTGTATTAGAAAATATGCCTTTAAACAGAATAAAGATAATGGCCCTGAGTTTCCTTAGATGTAAAAAATTATAATGTTGATTAATATAAAGCATTTATTCTTAGGCTACACAAATGTTTGTGGTTATTTAATAAATTTAAAAATGTCAACAATCTTTTAATGGTAGTTTAAATAAATAGATGTTATTAAATGTATATTAGAAATTTTTTACTACTTTATTGTCAAACATATTTTCTCTAGTTTTTCTTTATTACCTGTAATTTTAGTAGGCTTTTTCAAAAAATTCCCTTTAAAAATACATAATGTATTAATTACATTATATTTTAAGACCTATTAGCATTTAAAATTTTTTAAAAAGAATTTTATAGCAATAAAATACAAATATTTTAAAAATTGAAAATCAAAATATTTTTTTGTTGTTTCTTCATTATATTTTTACATATATAATTATTTAACTTATACATAATTTATAATTCGTTAAAAATTATGTTTTGATGCTTTCTAATTATTATCTATGTGCCAAATAGTATCAATATCCCAATCATAACTATGAATCATTTGATGTTTTTCATATACTCCTCATTTATTAATATTAGCTATTTTCCAAAAGTATATCTTTTAGATTAGAGAAGCATTAAAGTCAAGGTAGATTTATTTTGTTTTAAAAAGATGTTTATACATTGAAGTTAAAGTTAAGTTGCAAAATATATACTATGATTAATGATTAATATAAATTTTAATATTTGTTATAATTAAATAAAACACTGAATATACTGATAGTAGCTCTTTTATAACGATAATTATCACTCTAAAACAATGTTGGTTAATATTTTTATTCGCTCTTTTTTCTTGTTTTGATATAAATTCTTTATCTTTAAAAATACTTTATTCTCGACTACTTAAAATATTTTATATGAGAAATATAAAAGAATAAATAATAGCAAAGAAAATTAATTATCTAATTATATTAAATTCAAACCTACTTCAAGAGCATCTTCCTTGTTATTGAAAAAAAAATAAAAAATCTTTTAAAAATTAAGCTATATCTTTTGTAAAAACACCCTTTTTCTTTTTAATTTCATATTTAAAGGAATTATGGAAAGATTCTACTGCTTGTGTGTTGACTCCAGTATCATAATTCACAAACTCTTTTTTGTGACAAACAGTCTTGTGTACAATATCAAGCTCATTGAGTTTCCAATATGAGCGATGCTCATCTGTGTTAATAATTGATGAACGATCAACCTGTGAAGCTATTATTGGTAGTATGTCCAGTATTTCTTATTAAGCATTATTTTTGCAAACGCTCTAAGATTCCATTTGTGCATTCAACAATTGAAATGGAGTCTGTTTTATCTTTAGAAGAACAACCCCGGTGACTTTTGCATTCATAATTCAGCATCGTTTCATCGATTTGAACAATAGCAACGGGACCTCCTAATTTATTGGATCAAAAATCTTTTCAGGGATTTTTTCTTTAAAGATTTTTTTAATTTATAAAATTTATGATTTGTTTCTTAAAAATAGAGTAATTGAACCTATTTGCTGACGTGTCAAGTATTTTATCAATACTCTTAAAATAAATGATATTTCACATGGAAATTCTTCAAAAAATGATAATATTCAATAGAAAAATATTCTTTAAAGCAGACACAATCAGAATTTAAACATCTCCATGCTACGCCATTTTGGTTCTTTTTTAATATAATTCTGCATAAAGTTGTTAATAAAATTGCTTCTATATATTTTAATAATAATTTCTTCTAAATCGCTTGGTATTATCATATTAAGGTCCAGATTTTTGTAGCCTGTATAAAAGAAATATTATTTTTTTATTTTAAAAGATTGTTTTTCTAATAGGGAAAAAACAACTTGATATAAACCTGAAAATCTTTGTTCCTTGTACTAATAAAAAACGATAGTTCTATTTAATAATAACAACTAACGATCATTAACAGTGTCTATTTATATATTGACCACAAAATATATCTTTTAGATTAGAGAAGCATTAAAGTCAAGGTAGATTTATTTTGTTTCAAAAAGATGTTTATACATTGAAGTTAAAATTAAGTTGCAAAATATATACTATGATTAATATAAATTTTAATATTTGTTAGAATTAAAAGAAACACTGAATATAAACTGATAGTAACTATTTTAT
>KK365139.1:127574-143004 GCA_000385875.2 Anncaliia algerae PRA339
AGCAATCAAATCTTTTAATACACATATGAACTCATTTTCTGTCCATCCGGCTAAATCGTTAACTTCTTCAAAAATATCAAGCCAATCATTCATACCATTTGTCTGCTTCTCACTAATATATTGCAGCTCCTTCTTAATTATGATATTTGTTCCGGGAAGTTTAAGTTCCAATTCTAACACCTCCATGATGTCTTTCTTGAGACATTTATAATTTATGTCACTACTATGGTGCTCTTCTGACGTCATCTTAATGTATTCTTTCTTCATACCTTCTTTGGTATTGAATTCAATATTGTAAGGTAAAAGATTGTTTTGTAGAAAGTTTTCTACTTTTGATAATTTATTAAAATAATCCTTTCTATTCCTATCCATGTCCATAAATATTTCGCATATTTATACTTTTAATTTGGAGGGAATTTTGGAGGGATATTATGCAAAATTTAATATGTCTGAAAAATAATAATCGGATCAAAAACATAGTATTCCTTCAGTATTAAAATCAAATTAGCAAAAAATGCACAATTAAGAATTGGGCGTATTATGAGAAGAATTTTTTTTATATTACCTTAGCAATTAATGTTGAAATTTTCGGGCATATTAATTACAACGATTTCTACTATAATTTTGTCATTACACCAAATTATACATTATTTAACCAAAAAATTACATAAAAGTAAAGGTTTGGGATAAAGGTATTCATTTTGACGAGGATTTCATTGGAGAAAAGAATATTTAGCAAGAGATAAATGCCAAACTAACAATAGTTTTCGGTGGACTATATACTGAATATAAAAAATGTTTAATAACAATTGTGCCAAATAGAGTACAGAAGCATGAGGGTAAATGTTTAAGATAAAATATAAAGTATAAACCTATTTTTCACGGCGATATGTTAGGCTTAATATATTAATTTGGTGGTAATTCTAAAAAGTATCAATATGATTTTGTAAATCATTTTATTGTCATATTTATTCAGCACTCTACACACAAACCAAACATTTAGAATCTTAGTTTAGGGCAAAAAATATATAGAAAATCTAAATTGTTTTTACTTGTTCGAATCCTAAATAAAATTAATAAATGCAAATTAGGATAGATTAAAGTTTTTAATTAATACAATTTTAGATTTATTAAATTTAATTTAGAAAAAATATAAATTCAAAGAAATTAGAGAAGTATATGTGATTAAAATACAATTAAAAGACATATTAAGACTCAAACTCAAAAAGAAGAAAACGAAATAAATTCCTCATAAAATTTTTTCCTACCTGGATAACAAAAAACAGAATCTCAACTTAAAAAGAGATTTAGTAAGAGGGAGGAATAACTTATTCGAATTATTATGATGTATTGTTACCAGATGTTTAATTTAAATTCTTCAGATATTCTTCCCCTACAATATTACTACTCATATTCTTTCTCGTCTTGTTCTTTTCTTTTTTCATGCATGTCAAAACTGTAAATTTAAATAAATATTAATTTACCTAATTTAGCAAATTATAAAATATTTATATGAACAATAATAAACTTAAAAGGAAAATACACGATCCTTTAAATCACCATATTGGAGCGTTGTCACAAAACAATATCAAATTTAATATATAGTATAATGCTTAAATTAGATATATAATTGATTTTTATATTTTTATTCATACTAAATAAATCCAATAATTAATATATTTTTATCTCCGATATTTTTTGATGTTCAATCAAAATTTACAACTAATAGCCAAATCAATATCGATAAAAATCTTTGTTTTTTTATTATTCTAGGGACACATATCTTATTTTCTTTAATTTTTTTATTTTGGTATTGTTTATAACTAATTGTAAAGAATTTCGCTTTTTTGCTTTTATTTAAATTACTCTTTCCAAACATGGGTTTGATTAATATTTCTTTTTATAGCTAATTTAACCAATAAAAGTTTTCCCTCATTTAACGCTTATATTTACATAATATTAATATTTAATTAATTTAATTTAAATTTTTAATTTAGATAGGTAGGATTATATGAGTGCACATATTTTGCTTTTTTCTTTTTGTGAATTCCTAAAAATTAGTTAGCAAGCCCGATTAGTATACTTCAATCAAGAACCATAAATTGATGTAGAAAAAATAAATTGGAATTCTTCTTTTGGTAAAATTTTTTCTCTTTCGGTTTTTTAAATTTTTGAAAATGGATTTTAAATTCGTAAATCTCTATAAAAAACAAATATAAATTATATATATGGAATTTATAAATAATTTTATAATGATTAGATTCACTTAAGCCTCTGATATTTTTAACATATAGATTCAATCTTTTTTTTATAAAACCCAGGAATATAATAGTAGTAAATCTCTTACAAAGAATAGTAAGTTGTTAAAAGTCTGAATATTTTTTGCGAAAACTAAATTATATATTCGTGAAATTTTAAGATATTTATTTAAATATTTGATTCAATCAAAAAAATTTATATTAAAATATAATAATTTTGAATTAACGAAATTCATAACTTTTAAAAGTAGGAATCATTTATTTTCTATGGTGTTTTGATTCAATATAATATTTAAATCCATTTTTTGTTTTAAATTTTTTGTCACATGAGGGATGAGGACAAAAAAATCTGTATCTGCTATTTTTATTTTTACACCCATATTCAATATGATAAATAATGCCATTTCTTGTTGTGTATTTTTTTTTGCAATTTATGTTTCCGCAAAAAAATAATGTTCCGTCAATAGTGTTGTAATATTCATAAAAAGTAATTCCTGCATACGTATGTTTAGAAATAAGCCTATTTTTTAAATTAAAAATATAATCATTAAAGCTTAGCGACGTTATTTTCAGATTAGTATAAAGAAAATTTAGGTTGGGATTACAATATAGATCATCGTTATTGTTTATAATTTCCATTGATTGATCGTGATCATTTATATTATGCCAATATTCCTTCATTTCTAAATTATTTGTAGAAGCATCTAATGTGTTGGAATATATTTTATTTATGTCATAGCCTATCATATCTTGTCTATGATATGCAATTTTGCCGTCCAAATTTATTTCTTCATCAGTATTTTTGCATATTTTGCTTCCTAAGAGGCTTTTTTCAAAAGTATAATATCCAAAATTGCTATAATTATGGCATTCACAACGGCAGTAAAAATTTCTTAATCCTTTAATTTCAGCATTTGAACAACATGAACATTTTCCCTGTTTATCAACCATAGTTTAAAAAATAAATTTAATAAATGTGCTTTTTTGATGTAAATATCAAATCTAGTCTTGTTTTAACCAAAGAATATGATATTTTTTGCAAATTAAAATCGTTTTATAAAATTTATAAACTTCAAAGTTGCAAAAGCTTCTATAAATAACCGTTTAATTTGAGAGCCAAAAGTTGAATAACCAATGGAACGTTATTATCAATCATAAAATTCCTATTTTAAACATTTATTTGTTTTTATTGAGCCTTCAACATTAGCAAATACCAAAGAAACAAGAAAAACTTCTATAACTTAAATATATTACATATTTAATAAACATTTGACGAGTATGTACATATATAAAAAATAGATTGCAACAATCTTTATTTATAATTGAAATATGGTTGAGTAGTTAGCAAAATTTCTATTATTTTATTTACTTAGTACAATACACAAGTATTGAAGTCGGATAAACATTGAGGATTATTTATAGAATAAATTCGTTTTTAAATTGCAGCGAAATTCTAGCTATTCTATCATTTCATAATATTTAAACTCAGCTGGCATTTATATATTTAGGTTATAGTATTATATCATTTGATTTTTCAAAAATCAAGAAATGTAAATTAATTCCTTTTAAATATTAGAAAGTTTATAATATGCTAAATTTATTTTGATTCAAACTGATATTAAACATTGAAATACTCTCGATATATGAAATAATACAGGAATTTAAAACATATTAAACATACAATAGCATAATTTTGGAGTTATAAATGAGACACTAATTCTTTTTTAAAACATAAAAGTAAATAAAAGAGTTTAGAAATTTCAATTTAATTTTTAAAATACAAAATGTTGTGATAAAGATTTACATCGGACATTGTATTAGGTATAATAAATGAAAGATTATTAAAATCAAAAGATTTTCTCATTCGAATAATGTAATTCGTGAAATAATATTTACGGTTTTTTGAAGCCAAAAATATTACTTTTTGAAATTTAATATTTGTTTAACATTGTTTATTTTTTAAATTTCATTTAATATGTAATTAAAACTACTCGGGAAATAAAATTGGCTCTGATATAATATGTTTTCGCTCAATTATACAACTTTAAACATCATATGATATAAAAAAGGCTTTTCATGAGCAAATGTTTTGTATTTTTACAAAAATGTGCAATTATTTTGAAATAATTGATTTTTATCAATTTAAATCATTTTCTTTGACATATCTATTACTTTGGAGAAATATTGTAAAAAGTGCAAAGAGCAGATTTTAAACGTTTCTTTCAGTGGAAGGACTATGTTTTCGTGATATTTGAAATGAAAAATTAGAGAGAAGATTTTAATCAAACTTATCTGATTAATTACACTCTGATTAGATTGAATGATAAATTAATTTTTTGATAAATTACAAACAACAAAACATAAAAAAATTTTTTAATCTTATAAGTTGATGTATTTTGTTGCTAAAGAAATATCATATTTTTATTTTTTAAAAAATTATTTAATCATTTTATTTTGAAAAAATATTCCCTCAACAGCTTATAAAAAATAAAACGGAACTGTGATATCTTCTTGTGGTCTTAATAGGTCGTGTGTTAAGGGAGTAAATTGTTTTTGTTTGTTTATGATCTAAAAAATTTTTAACAAGGATTATGATTTAATTTTCTCAATATTTGTATTTTTACCTTGGAAGAATATTTTTCTCCTTTCTATAGTGCAATTACAAAAATAAAAAATTCAAAAATAAAGAATGACCACTAGTAATTAAAATATAATATAAAATAATCAAAATTTACTTTAGAAGACAAGCACTCGAAAGACAAAATAAACCAGAATTAACCTTTGTTTAATATTGTGGAATATGTCTTGAATGTACTAATTATACTTTCTTTATTATCTAGAGATAGGTAAAGCCTATTATATTTAAATTTTTAGTAAAAATTTCTTTCTTTCTTTCTTTCTTTCTTGATTGATAGATAGATAGATAGATTCATATTTTTATTAATTTGGCTTAAAGAAAGGCAACAGAACATCTGCAAAAGATATTATACCGTTGCTTTACAAACATAACATGATCAATCATTTAATTTACAAATGTATTTATGTGCGACATCACAAAAGATATAATAGAATCTAAAATCGTGGATCAAGAGTTTGCCATGTTCTGTTTGGATTGAATCTCAGAAAATTTTTCGTGTTCTTAATACATTTTTATATTTACAATCTTTTCGTTTCATTATGCCATGGAACATGAAATTCTGAAATTTATAAATTTAAGCAATATTAAAGAATTATACGATTGTATAATCAAAGGATTGACACAATAATCCAAAAAAGGAAATGAAAATATAGAGCTGTTTGGTTATATTTTCTCCTCTAAAGTATTTAAAGGTTATTTTAAATATAAGTTGGCATTTAAAAATTCTTCTTTAAAAAATTATCGTAGGGGAACCCGCAACATCCAACCATACAATTGGTTAGTTTCTGAGAAGCTTTTTAATGAAGAAGTTTTTTTGTGATTATTACATCAACACAATGTATATTAAGATAAAAAGAGATCGTTATACGCAAAAGACTCTGAGATCTATGAATTTTGAATGCAAAAAATATGAAACTACAACAAGCAACTGATAAGTAGCCTTCATTCTAAAGTAAAAATTGGACATAGAAATCTTTTAAAGGCTTCTCTCTTTATGTTAAATATGTTTCCATGACTGATATCATAAACCATATAGACGTTTCGGCTTCAGCATTGAAAAAATACAATATTAATTTTTTTAAATATTACGTCATATTTTGATCTTAATCCGATCCGACTTGAAGGTGAAGTAATATTGAAAAGATGATATAACACATGTTTTCTGACCCTATAAAACCCTATAGAAGACAATAACATAGGATAAACCCTGGGCAACTACAATTTTGATGCAAGCACCACTCCAAACAAAGGATATTGCAAAACTGTGGAGAAGAGAGATTCTACAACTCTCTTGCCTATTTTTTATGAAAAAACATAAATATTTTTTTTAATATTTAAATAAAATATGCCCCACATGAAGAGAATGACGGGTATTAATAGGGTAAATAAACATTTTTACTTTATACATTTATTAGAGTACTTCTTTAAAACGGGTGTCATTCCCCGATCTCACATCATCATTTTAAATAAAGTTATAATAACAGGTTTTATTATACACACTAATATATGGGACGACTAAAATAATTTAAATAAGGATAACTTGCTCGCAAAACAATACCCACAAAATTTTTTTATTAAACCAAGTTTTGGAATTCATACAAAAATATTGAAAGTTGTAACAATATTCTTTAGTTATTTATAAAAAACAAAAAAGATGTAGGGCCGATAAAAGAGATAATTTACGAATGTTATTTAAGATAATTATAAAGGTGAAGCTAATTGTCGTAGCCCCGGGTCTTCATTCCTCCTTTATAATATCTCTGTAGAAGGGAGGAAGAAGGATAACTTGATTTAATACTGAAATGTCTTGAGGGAAGCTTACTGCTGCGGAGGAATCTCTCAAGAATATTATATGTAATTTTATCTTGATAAATATAATTTTTATAATCTTTTTTATTTACTTGATTATCTTTCTTATAGGGTATCATGGGTTAAAAATGTCAACATTATTTATACTTTTATAAAACCCTAACCCTAATACAATACAATATTATCATATTTAATAATATGTAGTTAAAATCATCAATTAAAAGTTAGCTTTTTAAATGATTTAATCAATTCATAAAAGAGTATAAATTTAATGTACACGTCATTGATTTGAATGTGTGGCCGCCCACATCATTAGCAGATTTTGAATCTATGATTGTATATTTAATTCTTAAAAGGAATTCTAGAATTTTAAAATATAATATATATCTTCGAATGATTTATTCTACAATAAATGTACTAATATGATAACGGACCATAGAATTTTTTTGAATATACCTAGCATCACATCGCCCCATGAGATCCAGACAATATGGAAAATTTTGTTTTTATATTGCACTATACACTGCGGTATTTCTTCTTATTTAACTAGAAACAACATTAATTGCTTTTGTTCATTTTAAGGCTTCCTTTCTTTGTTCTCATTATTCTTTGAATCCAACCCCATCTATTTAAATTATTCTTGTATCATCAATTTCAGGCACAGGCTACATATTTTGTTCTCATATCCCTTTGATCTATGTCGTTACTCCTTTAAAGAAACGCATTGCAGGTTAAAAAGAATAAAAAAAGATTTTACGCATTGATCTACGATTAAAAGACTTATTATAATCCAAGCTCTATACATGATTTCACTTAAATATTTTAAATACAGCTCTACATTAACAACTTCCAGGATTTTATGTTTTTCACCTCCGTATTTATAGACTGTCTTCTAAGCGCATTAAAAATTTTTAAAATTTCTATTTTAGCTAAAGTTTTTGGTTATAGAAGGTACATCAGATTACTGTATTTTCAAACAACAGATATTTCAAAGATGCCTCTGCCGTCAAGATAAAGATCAATAATACCTTTTCTTTGTTGGAATAAATTTATTTATGAAAAGAAATATAAAAAGCATAAAATAATATTGAATGATGGCATAATATATTAAATATTTTATTAGGCAATATTTTTATGGAAGCTTAAAATATTCAAGATTATATTAATTTGCTGATTATTCTGAGCACTATTCAGCCAATTTTATGAATAAATTTCCGTAAACAATTAGAAAAATGTTACCAAGAGAATATTAATATATTTTCTGAATGAAAATTTTAAACAATTAAGTATTACTTACATATATCTCTATATGATATTGTTATCAACAAAATTTTTTCTGAATAGTTTATATGTAAAATTATTTTTTTAATATTTCCGTTTCAATTAAGAAATTGTCGAAATTGATTGGAAAATTGCTGAAAAGATCGGGAATTCCTTAAAAAGTGTCTAAATATTTTTCTGTTTTAAGCTTTCAAGAATATATTTATAAATTTTAAAAATAATTTATCAAGATGTTATGCGTTTCTATTTTATCAAAAAATATTATTTCATGAAGATTTATTTAAATTCTTTGAATAAAAAAATATTTCCCTATGAAATTGAAGTTATATTATGACATTAACTTACAATTGATTAATCATAAGTGTTGTCATTTACTTTATTTAATTCTTCTTCAAACATCCCTCCTTTTACTTTGATATATTTATACTTTTAGGGTTAGAGTAGAAGGAGGGAAACTAAGCCAATTATAATACAACAATAAGAAATAAAAAAGCATTAGTTTTTTTATTTTATTTTTTTAAATTTAAATATCTATACGATGCAAAATAATTTAAAAATGGTGGAATCAAATCTTAAGTGACAAAATAAGAAACGTTAATAATTATGTAATCAAGATTGTTTTTCTGCAAAAAAACTATTTTGATTAAAAATTTATAAATATTTTATAAATTATTGATATTATCAAATAAATTTATAATTTACTTAAAATAAAATTTTAAAAAACAATGAAAAAATCATATTATTAATGTAAACCACATTTACTTAATTATAGTGTTTTGATTCGATATGATATTTAAACCCGTTCCTCGTTTTAAATCTTTTGTTACATGCAGCATAAGGACAAAAAAATTTGTACCAGGTTTTTTTATTTTTACATCCCGATTCAACATGATAAATTATTCCATTTTTTGTTGTATATTTTTTCAAACAATTTATGTTTCCACAAAAGAATAATGTTCCGTCAATAGTGTTGTAATATTCATGAAAAGTACTTCCTGCGTGCATATGTTTAGAAATAAGCTTATTTTTTAAATTAAAAATGTAATCATCAAAAGTTAGTGATGTTTTATTAAGATTATTATATAAGAAATTCAAGTTGGGATTATAATATGTATCAATATTACTATTTGATATCTCAAATGATTTATATCGTTCATTCATATTATGCCAAATTTTTTTCATTTCCAAATTATCACTAAAGGTCTCTATTTGGTTTAAATATGTATCTCTTGAATCATAATTTATCATATTGTGTTTTTGAAGTGTAATTTTGTTGTCCAAGAATATATTATTCTCACTATTTGTACACATTATAGTTCCTAATAAGTCCTTTTTAAAATTATAATTTCCAAAACTATTGCTACTATGACATTTACAATGGCAAATGAAATTGTCGTTTGATTTTTTAATTTTGTCAATTGAACAACACAAACATTTTTCCTTTCTTTCGTCCATTGTTTGGAAAATAAAATTTATAAATATACTTTTTTAAATGTTAAATACAACAGATCTTTTCTTTTAAATTAAAAACATATAAAAAAATTTTTTAAATAAGGAACCTATTATTGATTTCCAGGTCTTTCAATCTGCTAAATTTTTTTCCACATACTATTTTACGAGTAATTGAATTTGATTTACAAATCTGAATTTATTAATCAATCAAAAAATTTGAAATTTTATTTTTTTTGCATTTTTAACATTAATGAAATTATAAAAATCTATGAAGCACTTAAAATATGTGTTAATTTGCTTAAAGTTATTAAACTGAGGAAAAAAATTTAATTGTCACATATTACAAAGAATTTTATAGCAGAAATAATATTCAAAGGTTCCATCTCTTTATAATCTAACTGGTTTACCTTTAAGAAGAGTTTATAAAAGAACCTAAAAATAGTTGCCTATCAAAATTATTTGGCATATATTTTGGTAATTACTAAATACGAAAGCTAAAGTAAATAATATATTTTTATTATGCGAAATCTTTTAGCACTTTTATGTATCACAGGCAAAATTTATTATGGTAATTTATGATAATGAAATAGAGGCAATAATGTCAATATTGAATATTAGAACTTGAATCATTATATAGTTTATTTTGTAAACATGACCAAAAACTATTGAAATTAAGGTATTTTTGGAAGTTGGTTTTAATTTCAAAAATATTTCTTATTTGGTATCTAAGAAAATATGAAAATTTTAACAACAAAGGAATAATATTTAAAAAAATACCGCCTTTCTCTTGCAAATTTTTTAATTTTTTTCGATTTTAAGACTGGAAAGGCTATGATTCAAAAATTTTCAATCCGAAAAAAAGTTTTAAAAACAGATATTTTATAAATATAAAATATCTAAGAAGCCCACATATTTAAAGGTAATAAATGTGGAAATTTAAATTAAAGTCTTTTATAAGCTCTAAATGCTAATATTTGACTCGTTACTTCTATCTGTAGCATAATTTATTTCAAGGAATCTACAAAATCCTAAAACGTTATTTGAATGGAGAAATATAAATTATCAATCATTGAACCATTTGCATACTCATACGGGCTAAATATTGTTAATAAAAATGTTTATTTCATATTACACATTCTTGATAAGTTTTTAATGTAAAAGGATATTTGTTTACTAAAATTTTTATATGCAAAATAAGATCAAGAAAAATATTGCTAATATATATTTTTAATACAACCTATTTAGCGATTGAAACTTTGCTTTTGCAACTATAAAAAACAAAAATCATAAATTAATGTTTTGATCAGAAGTTTTAATTAATTAAGGCCTGATAGATATCCATGCCAAACTTACTTTATAGTAAAAAAACAAAGTCGCGGCTAAGAATCTTTTTCACTTTAGGAATATTTGATAGGTAAAAATTTGCTATGATTCAATCAATCTTTTTTTAGTAAATTGTATTCACTCTTCAAAATTAATCATTAAACCTAAATATTGACATCCGAATCGAATTGTTTATTAAGTTGAAATCCAACTGGCAATATAGGGAATGCACAGTAAAATTTACTTTTCGCGATAAAAATTTGGATTTTATATTATAAACTAAACATATAAATAGAATTTAGGGTGAAGATATTCTTTTTTTAAACATTTGTAAAAGCAAAAGTAAAAAATATATTTTGTTGAAAAAGGCAGGAATTTGTTAAAGATTATTTTAATTTAAGAAATGTTATTGTGATCAAATGTGGTATTCAGACATTCATTTATTCGATAATTCTCTATAATTTTAATTATTTTTTACTTTATATTAAGAAAATTTGTTAGAACATGATTTCCAAATGAAAAGACCTATGCCATGTTTTTGTTAGTGAACATAGCTCAATCAACTTACTCTATGCAAACAAAATCTTCCATTTCTCCCTACCTCTCCTGGAAATAATGATTTTGACAAAATTATATCTTCAAATATAAATGTCGAAAAAAACTCAAGAAACTTTATTCTCCCAAATAAACTCAAAGTTACGAGACATAAGAAAAAATATGGCTCGTTTTATTTTTCTTATGTATCTTTTAATATGTAAAATTCTTAAAATATATCTTGTTAATGACTTCACATGGATTTGATACAATAAATCGAATATTTAAATTATTTGAAAAGGTGATGCACTCAGATTTTAGAATCGAGAGTTAAAAATTGAAACCCCACTTTTGTTTTATATTAGGTGAAATCAAGTTTGGAAAAAGAAAATATCATCAGAGCACGAATTAAGGGACAACTATTTAGAAAACTTAAAATTATCGAGAGAAAAATTCTTGTTGTTATTGTCCCCAAAAATACTAGCTTTGTTTATAACATGGATATATATAGTTAGGTTGTACTTGATTCTATTCTTGTAAAAAATAGGTGAAAGGGCTATTATATTTCAAAGAAAATCTTTATTAACAGAATCCTTAGTAAAACATTCTATTTTCATAAATATCGATAGAAGTCATAAAATATTATTGAGGTCATTTAAATGATAAAAATACGAAATTAACACACAAAGCACAGATAGAGGAAAATGCAGGTAGTATAGCCCAAGAATAAAATAAAATTAATTTGATTTTTAAATCATTGTTATGCTTACCTATTTTTTCTGGTTGGTATTTTTTAAATTATCCTTAATTGATTAAATTATATTTTAATAAATGCAAAAATAGATTGATTTAGTGACAAGAACAAAAGGCGAATAGAATAAATTTATTCCTTTAAATTGATTTATATGATGATAAAAGTATCTATAAAAAACATAACCATGCTTTCCTGTATCTCAATACCCATATAACCTGCACTTGATAAAAAATATTGCTATAAATATTATGATAAATCAAAGGATTGTTAAATATTTTAAAACAAATTTTTAGCATCCAAGAAAAAATCCTGTGTTTTTGTATGCAGTTGAATAGGAAGTTAAAAATATATAGTATTTCTGAAGAAACTATTTTTCGAAATCTTAAAATATATTAGATATTAATGGTTATAATTTTAGAAATGTGAATGACACGGATATTAAAAAGTGACATTTTCTCTATTTCTTGAATAAAACAAATTTTTTCACGTGAACTATCACCATCTAATTCTGGATTGGTGAAAATTACTATTTTAATACAAAAAAAAATATAAAATAGATAATAAGAAGGTTAATGAACTAATTATATCTTTGGTAAATTTAATGAAGGTAAAAATATTTTTTCTATGATTTTGAAATAAAAACAAAATTCTTTTTATACATTATTTCTTTGATTATAATAACAATCTTTTGTAAGATTTCTATCCCACTAAATTCATCAATAAATTTTTTACTGGCATTAAAAAATCTTTTCTTTTGAGTTTAATTCATTGAGAGTCCATGGGATTCTTAATATGCTTCTTTAAACGTTATCCCTTTAAATTGAAATACTCTTAGAAACGTTTTAATTACCTATAGAATACTCTTGTTAATGTTTTTTAATCAAAATCTAATAAAATTACTCTTACCCCCTAAAAACCTTCTTTTCTTGAACATCAATTTAAATTATTATAGAGGTTGGATTTCCTCGGCTTTCCCTGCGCTGAGACATTATATATTTTAATAAGAGTAGAATTTAGAAAAGACATACTTTATTTAAAAAGTTTCTATTTAGGTTTTTCAATCACTTAAATCACCAATCAGCCTTTGATCTCCTTTCATTAAGATCATCACTCCCCCTTTATGTCCTCTTTGAACTCGACCAATCGGCTTACCTGTCGATTTAACTATAGGGTTCAACTTCTTAGGTATTTAATTTAGTACTTTTATTTATAATTCAACGTTTATGACAAATTAAGTCATACTTATACCAAACTTTTGATAATTATATAACTCAAATGTTTATCGACATAAATAGTTGATTCATTTACAATTTAATATGTTGTAGTTTGAATTAACTATTTATTTTTTAATTCAAAATAGTTCTTGCAAACATCCTTGTAACTCCATTCCCATCTTCAACAATGCAGGGTGTCTGTTTTCTCAGGAAATATCCACCATGATAGCTTAAACATTTATAATTCAACATAGCTCATCTAGTTGAATAATATTTCTTAGAGCATCAAGCATATATTCTTCTAACTCTTCTTCTTTATATTCTATGTGTTGTTGAATAGGAAGTTAAAAATATATAGTATTTCTGAAGAAACTATTTTTCAAAATCTTAAAATATATTAGATATTAATTGTTATAATTTTAGAAATGTGATTGACACGGATATTAAAAAGTGACATTTTCTCTATTTCTTGAATAAAACAAATTATTTCACGTCAACTATCACCATCTAATTCTGGATTGGTGAAAATTACTATTTTAATACAAAAAAAAATATAAAATAGATAATAAGAAGGTTAATGAACTAATTATATCTTTGGTAAATTTAATGAAGGTAAAAATATTTTTTCTATGATTTTGAAATAAAAACAAAATTCTTTTTATACATTATTTCTTTGATTATAATAACAATCTTTTGTAAGATTTCTATCCCACTAAATTCATCAATAAATTTTTTACTGGCATTAAAAAATCTTTTCTTTTGAGTTTAATTCATTGAGAGTCCATGGGATTCTTAATATGCTTCTTTAAACGTTATCCCTTTAAATTGAAATACTCTTAGAAACGTTTTAATTACCTATAGAATACTCTTGTTAATGTTTTTTAATCAAAATCTAATAAAATTACTCTTAACCCTTAAAAACCTTCTTTTCTTGAACATCAATTTAAATTATTATAGAGGTTGGATTTCCTCGGCTTTCCCTGCGCTGAGACATTATATATTTTAATAAGAGTAGAATTTAGAAAAGACATACTTTATTTAAAAAGTTTCTATTTAGGTTTTTCAATCACTTAAATCACCAATCAGCCTTTGATCTCCTTTCATTAAGATCATCACTCCCCCTTTATGTCTTCTTTGAACTCGACCAGTCGGCTTACCTGTCGATTTAACTATAGGGTTCAATTTCTTAGGTATTTAATTAGTACTTTTGTTTATAATTCAACGTTTATGACAAATTAAGTCATACTTATACCAAATTTTTGATAATTATATAACTCAAATGTTTATCGACATAAATAGTTTGTTAAATTACAATTTAATATATTGTAGTTTGAATCAACCATTTATTTTTTAATTCAAAATGGTTCTTGCAAACATTCTTGTAACTCCATTCCCAGCTTCAACAATGCAGAGTGTCTGTTTTCTCAGGAAATATCCACCATGATAGCTTAGACATTTATAATTCAGCATAGCTCATCCAGTTGAATATTATATCTTAGAGCATCAAACATATATTCTTCAAAGTCAGGTTTAATTTTTAAAAAAAATTGTTTTTCCATAACCTTCTAACTCTTCCTCTTTATATTCTATGTGTTTTTAATTATAAAAGTGCCTTTACAGACATTTATTTTTCATGATTTTTCTCATACTATCTCTAAATAAATGGTTAGTTGAAATAAATTTAAATATCTCTTAAAGAAAGCTATTTATTAAGAAGGCATTGTGGAAAAGAATATCGCCAGGCATAGTGATCTGTAGATCTTACATTTTTTACCAATTTATTAGAATTTATTTCAATCACAATATTACCTTCTACCCAACAAGTTAATTTCTATTGAAAATGTGTTACAGTTTCTTGAGTTTGTCATATCATATGTTTTTCTAATTCATTGGTGATTTTTTCATTTGATGCTATAGCATGTATATTTTTACTTTAATAAATAGTATTTTTTTATATTTAATATAATTTATTTCAATCACAATATTATCTTCTACCCAACAAGTTAATTTCTATTGATAATGTATTACAGTTTCTTGAGTTTGTCATATCATATGTTTTTCTAATTCATTGGTGATTTTTTCATTTGATGCTATTGCATGTATATTTTTACTTTAATAAATAGTATTTTTTTATATTTAATATATTACTTTCCCTTTCTGGGGGAAT
>KK365139.1:143141-154088 GCA_000385875.2 Anncaliia algerae PRA339
AAAGCTATTTATTAAGAAGGCATTGTGGAAAAGAATATCGCCAGGCATAGTGATCTGTAGATCTTACATTTTTTACCAATTTATTAGAATTTATTTCAATCACAATATTACCTTCTACCCAACATGTTAATTTCTATTGAAAATGTGTTACAGTTTCTTGTGTTTGTTATCTCATATGTTTTTCTAATTCATTTGGTGCTTTTTCATTTCATGCTATAGCATGTATATTTTTACTTTAATAAATAGTATTTTTTATATTTAATATATTACTTTCCCTTTCTGGGGGAATAATAACATTT
This sequence comes from Anncaliia algerae PRA339, assembly GCA_000385875.2. NCBI lineage: Eukaryota > Fungi > Microsporidia > Tubulinosematidae > Anncaliia > Anncaliia algerae. The sequence continues at coordinate 143,441 of KK365139.1, forward strand.
GGTCCAAATATTTTGATGATTAAGGACAACAATTTTAAAGACCTATATTTCAAGGAGATTTAATAAAACAAATTTAACTGAAGTGAATAATCAAGTAATTGAGATTAGTGAAGCAATAGCCAAAAGAAGAAAGTATAATAGAAGATATCATGTTTCATTATTCTGTTTCTTGGAATGATTAACGACTGGTTTGAAGAGAATTAAATGATTTATTTTGATGATTTAATAGAGGAAATTTGTCAAAAAGTGTAAATACCATTTCACAATCCATGCTGATTGCAGGAAATCATATAACGATTAATTTAAATACCACATTGGATATTTAAAAGTTAATCATTTTATTGAATATAAAAATAAGACATCTGGTTGCCATACTAACACAATTGAAACTTATTGAGCAGGAAATAAAGTATTTATTTCTTCTATGTAAATAAGAAAGTGAAACAATTTTATAGTTATTCCGTTTCGTGAAATTAAACAATATCCTTTATAGGACATTAAAAACGATATTAAATTATTTAGTACGCCGGTTGGATTCAGTTGGATCTTAAAGAATAACATTGCTTATAAAAATAAGATCTTTATTAAATCTTATTTACCTTATTTAAGCCAATATTTTTGTTTGTTTCAAGGCATCTCTAAATTTAAAGTTCCAGGTTGGTGTAAAGATAAACCAATATTTTATTCAAAATAACTATCAGATAAAGTTATAATATATAAATTTTAAATCATCATACAAACTTGTATTTTAACACCCAATTAGCCCATTGTTTCATTCATTAAAATAAATTATTTTATTTTTTTACAATTTAATTAAAATATTAGTTAGTAAAAAATAGAATTTTAGTAAAATATTAAAGTAATTTTAATTTTCCTGTGACGTGGTCTAAAATTTCTTTAGTCTCTGGACCAATAGCAATGACTGTATTAGATCCTGGCAATACTTCAGTACGTCCCGCATCATAAATAAAATGAATTGGTAGCTTTCTAGAATTACATTCATTAATTATATTTATCATCTCTAATCTGTTGGCTTTTACAACAATTTTAGGTTGCCCATCTCTCAACCATTCATGTAGAATATATTTATCAGTTTTTAGTATAACCTCAGATGTGGCATGGCATGCTTGTGAAATTATTTTACCTGTTGTCATCCTTAGATCAGTATTAACAACAATTACAACACGTAATTCTTTTCTTACAGTAATTGTTCTTGTGCAAGAATATGAACCAGTTGCTTGAATTACCATGCAATTATTGTTGTATTTAATAAATATTTGTCACTTTTAATAAATATTTTTTAAATAATTAAATTTATTAATTAAATATCCCTTTAAACACTAATTTAATTAACAATTAGTTTGTTTTAATATTTTTAAATTAAATTTAATTATATCACATAAAAAATATTCAATTTTTTATAATTCTTTACCATGAAAATTATATAAAAGATTTACTATGAAAATTAAATATAATTTTCTGAGTAAATAACCCCGTAGAATGAAATTATATTTCTATATTTATTTAATTATAACAGCAAATATTGTATATAGCAGTGAAACTAAGTCAAGCAACAATCCAGATGACTGGGATGAAACGATTGATATAGGAGAAATATTTGAATTTATGCGTAAAGATATCATTGAAACACCTTTATCACCACTACCAGAAATAGAAGATGTTCATGATACAAGTCTTTCGGATAAAAATAAATCAGAGTAAAGTTATTGTTACCAAAATACTGCGTAATTTAATGATACCTATCTTCTTTTGTTTATTTTAAATTTTGGATTCAAATCGATAAATATAATTGTTGTGTAACAGCATTCTAGTATTTTAGTGTTAGAATGCTAATTACACACACTTCTTTAAGGTAAATTAATTAAATTCTTATTAAATTCCATATTTGGAAATATTGTTTATTTACCGGAATTAATTTATCCATGAAGGAAAGTGAAGAATTAAATAAAAGTTTTAATAGCACTTTAATAATTATTATAAGAGTCAGAAGCAAAAACATTAAATATGTGTTTTGTTTAAAAAAGTTAAGTAAAGCATTTTAATTTCTTTTAAAACTAAACTTTTCAATATATTTTTTAGGCAATATTAGTATTTCCATAAATGAATAATTTATTATGTTTTCCTAGAGAATATTAATTTATATAATTCAATAAATAATTATTCATCCAAGGAATGATGATATAAAAAAGATAGAGCACGGAAAAATTATTAATTAAATTATATATATTCTTGCTGTTTGAATTTTTTTTCTATCCTCAATAATTAATAATCTTAAATACATCTTCAATTATATATTCCTTCTAAGAAATATTCATTTAATCATGATTGGTTTTATGATTGCATTTATATTATATTTATGAATTCTTAGATTCGACACACATTAAATAGAGCGATTACTTTGTAGGATATGTAAATTTACCATGAAAACAGGCAGCTTTTCTGTCTAATATTTCAAAAAAAATTCTTTTAACTGTTGTTTAAATAAGATTCAATCAAATAGTTAAAACATTTGATTAATATGACTTTTCCTCGATACCACTTTTAGAACTTTTCAAGAAAAAAAATTATAATTAAAATTAATAAAAAATATTTATTAAAAATATAATATTATTATGGCAATTATTCTAAATGAGTTGGAATTAATAAAATTTTTATCGTAATTCATATGCAAATAATATGTATCCTAAGATTCTGTGTCCTAATATATTTTATATTTATATAATAAGAAATAATTTGTTTGCGCACAAAATGTTATTTCATTTCTGTTACTTTAGGTAGCAAAGGTGTATTTTATGAAAATAAAGAATAAATAAATTTGATTTTAATTAAACGTTATAATTAGTTATTATTTAAAAGCAAATACTTTATACTAAGATAATTTAAAATAATTAAGACCAATAAATGTCTTTTTGCTTGTTTTTATAAAAAACAATCAAATTTAATTAAAATAGCGTCTTGATTTTGGTAGGGTTATCCTAATTTAATGTTTTTTTCTTAACAGTTATCATCACAGAATATATACGGAACGTCTGCAAAAATGAAATCTTGGGGAAAAAATTTCATCTTTAATATGTTAAAAAGGAATTATTTTTATCAATTTAATTAAATTTTGCCAAAAATTGTATTTATTTAAAAATTCATTATTTTATAACTATGGACCAATTAGAACTTTAATTGTTAAATTATTGATAAATATTCGTACCAATAGTTTTCATGTTGCGCATCATACTTTTATTTACTTTGTCATTAAATGCGTCTGCTGCAACAACAATGAATCTCGAAGATAGGATAAATCACGAAAATAAAATTTACGATGATTTTAAAATCATGTACACAAGTAAAAAAAATTTTACCAGTATTTTAAATGAATTGGAGGCCAATTTACGAGTAATTTCTAAGTATCTTGAAGAATTTAACGGTGATTCTTTAAAACTAAAAAAATCTTACATAGAACTGAAAAGTCTTCTTAAACAAAACAAAATATACTTGGCAAAAACTTTTCAAATGTGCACTTTCAAAAATCCTATAGAAGATAGTTTTAGATTTAATGAAGCAATTAAAGATATTCAAGAATCTAAATTAACAAATAATTCTTGGGCAAAGATTTTAGTGAAATTAACCCAAAATGTACATTATGATTTTTATATTATTTGTAAAAGAGGTAGTAGCATTTCTGAAGAACATAATTTTTTATTACTTGGCATAACTAAAGATTGGAAATGCGATTTATTAATGGCAAAAATAGATTTAATTGTTCAAAAATTATCGCTATTTAAAGATCTATTAAAAAGTTTTAAAATTAAGTTAGAAAATATAATATACTTTATAAAGTGTCTTGAAGTTTTCTCCTCGTATACAACGCTCGAGGGAAAATATTTTAAACAATCTTTAAAATTTTATAATGAAGAAACTCAAAATATTTTGGTGACTTTAGACTCTTTAAGCGGAAAATATTTTTCAAGTTTGAAAAAAGAAGATTTGCACACATATATGATTGAGACTTATTTTGATTCTCAAGAACTTAATGTTTTCCCTCGCCCAAATTGGAATTTTTTGAACTTAAGATTTTTGAAATATTATTATCTGTTTCAAAATTTACTAAAGATTGTGCAAAATATTGGCACTTTACAAGGGATAAATGATTGTTCAATCTTTATTAAATGTCTCAAAACAAGTCAATATCCATATAATATATCTTTTCATGAGCATAATATTAAAAATATTCTCTCATTTGGAATTGATGAGAGATGTCTTATAAAAATCGAAACAATTTTTTCCAAATTTAACAGGAATATTAGAACTCAATTTCACGATTATTGCACTAAAAATGAAGTGTTTTTAAAAAAATTGATTAGCAAGAATTTATTTTCAATAATATCAGATATATTTAAGTATTATTTAAAATTATGTAATCCGCATTTAGATGAGGATAAAAAATCAGAAGCAAAATTTAAAATTCAAAACGCATTGGAAAATATGTTTAAACTGCAATTGGAACTAAAAATTCGTGGGTTCATTTTTTTAGAGAAATATTATTGGATTTATGAGGGGGAAGTTTTAGATTTTTATGAAACGATATCTTGCAAATTTGTAAACTCCTTTGAATTGGATGATATGAAAAGAAACGTACGCATTCAAAACAAGAAAATTGAATTGTTAAAAATATATGATAACACTTTTATAAGGGAAATTTAGAATTATATTTTGATATTTTTTCTGGAAAGAATTTTTGCTGTAGATTAAGTAAGATTTTTTTAATAGAATTATACCAAAAATTGAATGATTTAAGTGAGAAATTGGTTAAAGAAGGAGAAAATGAATATTTGTTTAGCAGGTATAAGGCTTAAAATATATATATTTAGGATGGTTAGTTTTATGATTAATTTAATTAAAGCAAGAGATTTTATTTATATATTGCAAAGGATCGTTAATCTTAATGATTTGTTAAATTAATTTGTATTTGGATTAATTGTAATCATCTTAAATTTATATTTTGGAACATATAAATATAACTACTTAGCTTGCATACTAATTAAAACCCTTTAAAATATGCTAAACATAACACAAAATATTTTACAATCAAGTTGTCTATGAATATTAAATTACAAATTACCACTTCAGAAATATTTTAATATACGATCAACGAACATTCTATGCTCTAGTTGATATGTTTTAAAATATTTAAATTCTTGATGAAATTGACATAAGACAAAAAATTAATGTCGTAAGATTGTTTATTAAAGTGTTTTAATCATCTTTCTGGTTTCTCTTGTTTCATATGCATTCCCTCATAAAGTTTTTACATTTATTATTAAAATTACCCAATAAAAATCGCCGTAAACCCTATACCTTATGATAATGACAACTTTTATCAGTAATTTAGATTCTGCTTTTTCAACAAAAAAAAATTATTTAATAAAATAAGCATTATAAACGATAACAAAATTAGCATATTCCAATTTTGAATCCAAAAGATAATGTTGTATGTGAATTCCAATTTAAGCACGTATATATTTTTAATTAGAAACTATTTCTGTATAAAGTACAAAGGATATAGAAATGTACTTAGGAATAAAATAATGGTATTAAAAAAATATAGTAGTTTGTATCATTTACATAATACTGTAGGATTATTAAACTTAACAATTTTTATAAAGCAAAATCAAATTTCATATTGTTTTAGCTGAATTGTATTCCCAGAAAAATTATATGCATTGATTCGATTTCTCTCATGTCCTGGCGATACAGAATTAAGATTAAAAATTGAATACTGTTATATTAGGATTGGTACAAACAAAATACAAACTCCAAAAAATTTTTGAGGATTTTTTCACTTCCAGATTTTTATAGCATTCCTTTTAAATTTGTAAATTATTTTAGAACTATTTTCTAAGAAATTCCATGTACTTCAACTCTTTTAACAAAATCAAGCTTTAAAGCTATTATTATGGTTTATTAGTTTTATTGCAAATGTAATTTCTCGAAGAATTAATTAAAATATTAGCTTATAAGAAGAGAAAATGAAGGGGATGGAAATTTTAAATAAAACTAATTATCAAAAGTTTAATTAAAATAGAAATATATCTCTATCTTTGCAAGTTATCCTTTTAGAAAAAAGTTAACCAACAAATATGACAATATATATTGAAATATATTTGTCTTTTTTTAAAAGTTGAATATTTATGGGAAAGGTATTAAACTTAAACATCTTCGTAATATTGCTAACACAGACTTCTTAAAAAAGAGAGATAAAAAATTATGTTTATGAATTTATATTTCTTTTTTAGATATTTTTATTGAGATTAAGACAATAATTTCTAATTTTGGCCAGCAAATATACTATTTTTAAATCGTTATATGATTGGCAAATTTAAATAAAACTGCTTTTAAGACAAAATTAAATAATTATACGAGAACATATCGATAATAAAATAAAAATATGAAGATTATTATTCTTAATATAGTAAAAGCTGAAAAAATTTAATTTAAAAATGGCTATAATATTATCTAGAGAAGTAGTTAAAAAAACAAGACTTTATTAGGTTGTACGATATTTGATTTTGCTTTTTAAAAATAAATTAAATTTTTTGATTGAGATAGTTAATAATTCTGTAAAGCTACATAGGTTTTTTTATTAATATATTGAACATAATTTAAAAACAATTTGGTCAAATTAAAAAAACAAAAAATCAAACATATGAACGAAGGAGCCAATTTTCATATGTATGAATGCCGCGTTGGCGATTTAAAGCTATATTTTGAAAGCATTAATATGATTTAAGCATAATATAAACAAAAATTTAAAAATATATTGGCTAAGAATATAATCTCAGGAGTTCTGTTTAAAATATTTATTGTGAAATTGTAAGCTACCAATTCCTTGCAAATCACTAAACCTCACAATCTATTTTTTATAGCTAAAAATTCCAATGCCTCACAATTATGTAATGCAATTCTGCCAGATTGATAAAAATTTAAACAAAATATATTTAATTTTGGCTAAATGATTAAAACTCATTCATAATCGTTGCCTCATTTTTATTTAGAAAATATAAGCAATAAAATTTGGATGTATTCTATGATATGTGTTGTTTATGTTGTTCAAAATTCTTTTCATATATTCTACAATTAATCCCTACACTTAACCTAGAAAAAATAAGCCTAATTAATTATAGTAATTTATATGCCCATTTACTCTAATTTAATTATCTAAAACTCTATAACTTTTAAATGTTGTATAGTTTGCTTTTTTTATCTATTTAGAATTTTTTGATTATTTTTATCATGCTAAATCATCATTTTGTTTATTTTTCCATATTTATATAATCATATAAGTTCCTTTAAGAATAAAATAAATAAGCATTATCAATTTTTTTATATTTGAATTTTTCATTGTTCTCGCACAGTTCAAATCATGAATATTTTTAATTTAAATAAATTTTCATTTTTATTGAATTTATCGTCATTTTTGACATATTACGCGTCATTATTATATATTTGACATTAATAATTCAACCTCTAAAATTCAACACCTCTCTTGTAAATTAATATAAATGCTCTTTTTTAGGCCTCATTTTTTACTCCGAAACTTGCTTTTATTTCAAAATATTCAAGCTTACAAAAATAAAATATTCATGATCCAGAAATTCCAAATAAAATGTATTATGCTTGGTCAAAGTTATTAAAAAATTTATGAAATAAACCTAATTAATACTGCAAAAAAATTTTATGGCGGTTGCCTTTTTTGTAATAATTAATCAGATGTAGTTTTGAAACGAAATAAATTAAACCCATGTATTGCTTTTTTATAGTATTTGTAGTGCCACTAAAAAGATCTGCATCGCTTCAACTAAGGCTTGAGAAATACTTAGATGAAGAAAATGAAGCATACGACGATTTCAAAATATTATGCGAGCATAGAGGTATTTTTAATGCTGTATCTTGTGATTTAGAACAATATTTTAATATTTTCACTGAATATGAAAGAAATTTTGAAGGAACTTACGGCAAAGATTTAAAGTTGTGCGAGAAAATTATGAAATTAATCGTAAATAAACCAAATACTTACATTAAAAACATTCATTTTAAAACTTTTGAAAGGTTTTTGACTAAACCATTTGAAATTTTGCACATGATCCCACAAGAAAATATGACTTTTATTAAATGTAATGCTTGGGGCAAATTTTTGGTCGAATTATTACAAGCCTTGCAGCGTAGAATGGAAGTATTGCACAAAAAAGAAGACTATATTATCGATTATAAAAAATGTATTACCGAAATTATTGGAAAAAGATTAAAGCTATTTGAAACGCTAGAATTAAAAGTAAGATTGAACATGTTACAAAAATCTATTTTGAATTATAGAAAGAAAATTGAATCTTTTGCAACTAAAATAAAAATTATTATTAATTTTATCAAAAATCTTGAGCTATTATTTTTATTGGAATCTTATGAAGTAGATGCTTGTCAAAAATCCGTAAAATCATATCAAGAGTTGTTACAAAGAATCGTGAAAAAACTTGAATCATCAAGAGTATATTTAAAAATCATTGATACTGACAGTTTACATGCAGAGCCGACGATTAGAAACCCCAACTCAATGGGGATACAAAATTTATATTTTAAAAATAATGATAACTGTAATATGAAATTTTTGGAATATTACTGTTTATTTCAAAATTTTGTAAAATTTGTTGAAAATTTAAATATTTTACATTCAAGAGATGAAAAATCGTCACTGTATAATTGGATTAAACTTCCCTCATATGAAACCTATCGCATTTATAACAATACAAAAAGGAAAAACTTTTTATTTTCGTTTATAATTGATAACCGTTCTTACACACAATTTGAGAGAGTATATAAAGAATTCATCTTAAATTCAACATTAGAATTCAACCAATATTGTAAAAAAAATGTAAGAATCATAAAAAACATATTGAATGAAAATCTTATTCATTCTGTGAATAATATAGGTAATTATTATATGAGATTGTGTAATCCAGATAAGAAATCGCCAAAAAAATCAAAGGTAAAATGTGATGGTAGAATTTTATTGGAAAAGGCAATTAAAAAGGTATTAAAGTTTAAATCAGACATAGAGAATATTTCTCTAAACTTTTTAGAAAAATATTTTTGGATTTATAAGGAGAAAGAAATTTTAGAGTTTTTTGAAAGTATTTGTAAGGAATATTTAAATAATAATCAACTAGTTGATCCATTAAGTCTTTTTTATATTGAAAAACAGATTGGTGAATTCTCCAAAATGTTTGTAGAACACTATAATAAGGATAGGTTAGAATTATTTTTTGATGTCTTTTCAACAAATAATATATGTTTCAGGTTCAACAAAATTTTTTTAAGCAAGCTACTTAAGAAATTAAAAGTATTAAGCAAAGAATTAATAAGAGGAAGGAAACCAGGATGATTTAGATTTCTAATTTTTAAAATTATAATAAAGTAAATTTTTTAAATAATTTAAATGAAACATGGAAAGTATTAATGCATAACATAGCCCAAATATTTTCTATAAATCATTTAAAAACCTTTAAGGTTTGCTATATCATTTGCTTATATTCTATCATAAAATCTTTTTAGATACTACTAGGTTGTTATTGCATCAATTCGTTGACCATTTTAATATTAATTTAAGGATAAAATATCTTTTAAAACAATAAGTTAAAAAAGATTTCTCGCGCATGTATAAAAAAAACTTTTCAATAAATTTAAAATTGACAAACATGTTTTCCATTCAAATTGATTTCATTTTTTATTTTTTTTCATTAATTTGTGCAAAATTATCGTTTTGCTTCTCAAAAAATGTGATTAATCACAAAGTAGATAAAAAATATTCAAGAATAGAAAAGCCAAACAATTAGAACAATTTAAGAGTAATTTAAAGCAAAGAAGAAACGACAACATGGATTAAAAGACATGAAATCCAATATTCTGCTCCACAAGAAATTTAAATTTACATAAAAATTGTCCCAGATGCAATACTCGATATTCAGAAAACAGGTATCAGAACAATGAAAAGAGTATTTAAAAAAATATTTAAAGTCCACAACCACGATACAAGAAAAATATGTGAAATCAAATATAAAGGTTTTTCAACAGGAAACTTTGATTTTAAATGTAAAAAGAAACTTTTAAACATTCAAAAAGAGTTCAATTGTCAAATCGAAGCTACTCTATCATACATAATAAGATATAATGTTGGGGCTATATGGTAATTTTGGGAAATAGTAAAGAATATTTAAAAAATGCTGATTTATTGAATATATTTTTCTTCTTTGAAATATAAATTAATCACTACAAAAGACAATTAAGATGCATAGGAATAAAGGCAATACTTAATATTTATTATTTTCAGTAGAATAATAAATGTTTGTGCTTCAAAAAATGATCTCTGCGAGAATAGAGGTAATTTAATATTATGATTCGGGACTTATATACGTGTTTAATAGCTTACTATATTTCAAGGCGAAGAAAAATTCAAGAAACTAAAGAATAAAGTAATAAAATGAACCTATGAAATGTTTTTTAGAGGGCTTGAATATTCTTAAATCAAAAGTAATTGATATTATGCCTTATCAGAGTTGAGATGAAATCTTTATCAGGAGACAAA
>KK365140.1:36105-47396 GCA_000385875.2 Anncaliia algerae PRA339
ATATCCTCTAAAATTCTGAGAACACTACTTCATATTCACACCTTGACTTGATTTAAAATGATTTATAAACTAAGTGTTTCCCAATATTCTTTAAATAAAATTTTCTAGTATTTCAGTAAATTTTATATGGGAAACTATCTAGTATTGTATCAAAGGTACATGTATCATATTAAATAGAGATCTATTACATATACCACCTATTATAAACTCTTTATATTTACATACAGTCTTGTTATTCAAGATTATTTTTTGATTACATTAACATGTTCTTTTTATTTTTAAATATATCAAAAATTTAGTCTATGATATGCCCAGTTCTCTCCGATAGTTTTTCAAAATATTATTCATAAAACAAGCATTTTTTGAACTTCTAAGTTTAATTGTTGTTTTATCATAAATGATACTATAAACCAAGTTGTATAAATTTTTCTAATATATTTTGACAATTTTTTGAAATATTTGATTAAAAAAGAGAGTAAGTAACCCAAAAAATATAAATCTGTTTAAAAGAGAAAAAATTACAATGAAAGGTAGTAAATTATACTTTAAAATCTCAATACTTCTTTAAATATCATTTTTTTCTGAGCATTTATCTATGAATTTAATTATATATTAATTTAGAAATAAGTTTAAAGTGCTTAAGGAAAATTTTATAACCTCTCTGTTCTGCATAAAAATTTAAAGGACATCGATAATAAAAAACCTCTATTTATCACATATATTTTGAAGATATGTTTAGGGGTAATTATAACATTAATTAAAAAATATATAGTGGTATTATCTTTTTAGTTCTTAAAGTTTGTTTGAATTGCTTTTATTCCTTTAAATACTTTCAGTAGATAAGGATATATATTAATTCAATCATAAAATCGTTATTCTTACAGGTATATTTTTACTTGAATTATAAACTTCCATATGTCTCCATGAATATTATAAATACAATCTTCCTTTATTAAAAACAGTTGAATTAATAAATTATTTGGTTTGATAGAAAATATTTAAACTCATCACTATTTGGTAAGAATCAAATCAACATTAGTTTAAAAACACACTGCTAGTCTTTGGGTATTAGATTTGGAGTAAAAATGAAGTTTGTTATGATTTCATCTGAAAATATCTTATTCTTGGAAGAAATAATTATCAAATACATTTGCAAAATATGAAGATTTAAATTAAATATTTCTTTCTTTTCTTTTAAATGGTAAATAAAAACTTTGACTTGTAATAACTTTATAAAAATCTTATATTATTTAAACCTTATTTTTTATCTTCTTATGGAATACTATTTTTTTAACCTTTTATTTGGCATAAATATTTCATTGTCTTTAAGTATAATTTAGATTTACTTCACTTAATTTTGTCGAAGGACTTTTGAAGTGTTCAATTTAAAAAGCCATTTACTAAATTAAATTTTATTTATCTTTGAACAATAAATAAATATATAAAAATAAGTTAAGTAATTAAAAATGAGTATTTCTTTGTGTTTAATTGGATTGTCAGCTACTAATCAGCATAATATAATTTATTAATATTGAACTATTCTTTATATCCTATCCCTTCAAGAACTGACTTAAATATACTCTCCTCATCTGATTGGATGTTTTTCTTTTTAGAATTTTTTACTATTGTTGCTAAAAAAGAGACACTAAGTACTGAACACTTAGAAAGAAAGTCATCCACACCTTTTTGTACATTTATGTCCTCATTTATTGACTTTACTAAGGATCTCATGGCTGAATTAGCAAAAAAAAAGTTGTTGTAGTTCTTTTTCATGGGATATAAAAAATAAAATACTATTTAAATACCCGTGTCACTATAACAGCAACACGGGAATCTACTTTCACTAGGAGTTCTGCTTCTTTCTTGTACAATGAATTTAGCTGAGTTTATAAATATATTATTAACATTTTCTCCAGTCTTAGCTGAGCATTCGTAAAAATCTAGTAAATCATTATCATTCCTTATTTTTTTACCTAAGTCAGTAGGAACTATCTTATCTTGCTCTACCAATGGATCTATGGTATCTCTAATGTCTTTTTTTAACCCAATCAAGAATATTCCAGCATTAGGGCAATAATTTGATATTTCTGGTAACCATTTCTCAGTAATATTGGGCAGAGTATCTTGAGATTCAATTGTGTAACAAAGCAGTACTAGATCAGTACCTGTGTAACTCATTGGTCTAACTGCATCATAAGCTTCCTGGCCTGCTGTATCCCAAAGTGTTAGAGACACTCTTGTATTTTCATCAATATCTACATCCTTCACAAAATTATCTACTACTGTAGGAATATATTCTTCTGGAAATTGGTTTCGTTTGAATACTTCTAACAAACATGTTTTCCCACATGAACCATCACCAACCAATACTACTTTGCCAGCAAAGCTTTTTCTATTCTGTGCCATTGTTTTTGTGTTTGTTAAACTTTTTTATAAAATTTAAAATTTTGACATCTGAATGACCAATCATTTGTTTAATTTAAATCAAGGCAGATTACTCTTTACGTAGTTCCATGTAATTTTTTTCTTTGCAACAAATAAAATGTTTATAAATGCCTGAAGATAAATAATAATTTTTATGTTAATATTTTTTGCTTTTATAAAATATTAAGAATTATTGGTTCCTTTATTTTTATTTATGAATTATTTTCTGATTTTATTTTAAAAAATAATACACATAAAAACATATAAGAATGTATTTTACTCATAATTATACCATTCATAAATTATAAAATTAGTAATTTTTTAATCTTGCTTTAAACATGTTTGGCTTCTGTCAAATTTAGATCAAACAAACTTAATGAAAGAGAATGACATGATTAATTTTAAAAAATTTTAATGTATTAAAATAGTAAAATATACATATAAAATGAAATTTTAATTAAAGATTTTCTACAAAAGAAAATAATTGAGGATATTTTTTACAAGTAAAAGAAATTCCTATGTTCATTATTTGCTATCAACTCATATAAATATTGTTTTACTTTCTAAAATTATTTATTTATTAAAATATAGGCTTTAATATAGGATTTCCAAAAATTAATAACTATTTTGAAAAATTAATAATTTTTTTGTAATAATCATCAAAAAAATTTAAATAATAAACAACTTCAGAAAAATTATACTTAGACTTTTTAAAAACTAAAAACAATATAAATACTTTAAAAGTAATAAATTTATACATATAAAAAGCATCATTTTAATAAGTTTTTAATTTTAATCTCCAAAGGGCTTCATTCTGGGGCCATAGAAATTTTCCTCATCACCTCAAAAACATAAATTATACAGTCTATTGGCTTTTTCTTTGTAATGGATTCTGAATAAAAGTTTCGTATTAATATTGATTCTTTAATTGAAATTTTATGAGTGTTGTATTATAATTGATTTGTTTTCTCTCCAAATTATCTAATCCAAAAAGTATAAATACATTAAAGTAAAAGAAGGAATGTTTGAAGAGAAAAATTAAGAAGAATTAAATAAATTATAAGCCAACAATGCATATTAAAACCTAACAAGAACCTTTAACTTTGAAATTCGTTCTATAGGGCTGAAGATATTTGAATCAGGAGAAAGAAAATTGAATAAATATGAAGATGTTGAAGCAACAATCTTGACTTCCTAAACTTTGTGAATCTTAGAATTATCAAATATAAGCCAAAAACATCGATATGCAGGATTATTATCGAGTTAACGTATAAGTTCCTCAATATTGTTTGTAAAATATCTCCGATACAAGTGCCATTTGTAGTTATCTTAAAATGAATAATCCCAACCCTAGATGGTCAATTTTAAATGATTTTTGCAACGAATAGTGATAACATTAACAGCCGCCCTAAATCCTTTTTTTAGATCCCAAAATTTCTCTAATTAAATGATACTTAAATTCAGCTTAATCTATAAAGATACATAAATCTTTATTTGGAGGCGATACATGAAATTTTGGAATCCAAATTGCTTCTTAATTACATATTTCTAAAGAATTGATGCGGTTAATTAAAATTGAAGCTTTTTTGAATGTTATACGTAGAATTGTGCAAGGAAAAAGACGGTTTTCAAGAAATTTTTCTACTATTGATAATTTATGTTTAATGTGTTATTTCTATCCACGATTGTGTTTTCGTCACGTATTTATACTTTTGTTTTGAAGGGATTTTCTATTAAATTTAATATGCCCAAAAAATAATAGTTGTATCAAGAACATGATATCATATAAATTGAAAGTGGGTTTGTTACTTTTTATTTGTAAATATTGGTATTTTATCTTTATCGTTCTATTTTTACATATGTTTTAAAATATAAGTTGGATTTTCTTCCAGAATATTTTCTATTAAATAATATGTTCTGTATTAAGTTTCTTTGGGGTTCTCAATTTTAATCTTAATAATTAAAATTAGAATGTTTTTTCAGCCTTAGAAACTAAATATCAAGCTTTAACGTACATTTGTTCTAACTTATTTACAGCTTTTTTTATGCTCATTCTATCATTTTTTAGGAAACATATCAAATTTTCTTTTTGTTTTTGTGAATTTTTTTATATTTCTTATTTTCCGAGGAAAATAGAATTTTTTCTTGAACCGTCACACAATCATAATTTTCTAGGATAACGTTTCCTTAAAAAATTTTTATATAGCAATATTTCTTTTTAAAACTAATAAATCATTTTAATAAGATGATTAGTTGTTCTTTTAGAATGTTAATATCTTTTAATGTATATTTGACTTTTTAAAATATCTTGATAAAAAACTTACTTCAAATGAAATTATTATTAATTTTTAATAGTATATGTAAATTTATATAAAATATAGTTTATACGCTTCATTCCTGTTATTACGCGTATAAAACTATTTTATGATTATAAAATACTATGAATTCTGAAAAGAATTAACATTGGTATTATAGTAGAAAGTTTTTCTATTAAATATTTTACTTTAATATTAATTTTGCTAAAGAATGCCTAAAAAATTTACGTGTAAAATGCTACAAAATATTAACTTTTTATTAAGAATTTAGTATTCATTTATAATCTTACCTTTATTTCCTCCTTCATTTAAATTTTAATAAAACGTTTCTTTTGAATTTGTGCTCTTGTTGAATAAATTTTAATTGGTTAAAGAAATTATTTTTTAAAAATAAGTAATGAAATAAAATATAAACTATTTATTAATCTAACCCTAATTGCCTTATTTTATGCTAAAGGATAAAATATTGAAAATATTAAATAATTTATTCAAACAAGCAAGCATTAGAAACATGAAGGTAAAATATGTTTACCAAAAAATGATTCATAAGCTAAAGGAGTATAAAGATATTATAACATCAATAGATAATATTTCTTTCATAGGTAGTAAAACAAAAGAAATCATTAAAAAAGAAATAAATGAACTGAATGAACAAAATATACAAGGAGAGTTTATTGAAGAGAAAAGAATAAAAAGAGATAAAAATAAATTATTTAGTAGTTTGTTAAGTGAATCTGACTCATCCTTTAAAATAAAAGAATCACTTAGTCTCATAAATGAGAGTAACTTAAGTAAAAATGAATTATCTCTTACATTAAAGACTACTCCTAGTTTATTAATTGAGGATTGTTCAGTGGATAAAAGTGTAATTGAAGTAAAAGAATACTCTAAAAGTGATTCTATTTTAATCATTGATTCGCCAATCATTAAAAGTAAATCAGAAAATTATGAAATGATCCAATCAGAATCATTTATAAATCATTCACTAAACAATAACTCACTTAATTTATCAAATGAAAAATCTTTAATTTACAATGATAAAAACAATGCTTCATCAATTTCTGATAAACCAGTTACAAAGAAAAAGAAGCTTTCCAAAAGAAATCAACATTACATTCCTATGTTTCGTTCAGGTGCCTACGCTATTCTTAAAGTGCTCTCTGAAGAAGATGGTCTTAATAAAAATCAAATATCAGTAAGGGGAAAGAAATATTGTGATTGTGAATTTGATACAAAAATAAAATACTCTGCTTTCTCTTCAATTAAAACATTAATAAAGAAGAAATTAATTCATTCAGAAGGTAAACCTGTAAGATATTACTTGACAGACGAAGGAAAAGAAATTAGCCAAAGACTTCCCTCAGGAGAAGTAAAAGAAAATAATGAAAAGGTAGTAAAATTATTAATTGATTCAAGAGAAATGAAGGATAAAAGATCAAGAAATTACTTTCAAAATGAATTAGATAATAGAAGGATACCAGTAGAAACATGTAATTTGGAAATAGGTGATTTTGTTTGGGTTTATGATGGTTATGTTTTAGATGTAGTAATTGAAAGAAAGAAAGGAACAGACTTTGTTTCCTCTATTAATGATGGAAGATTAAAGGAACAGATGGAAAGACTCAAATGTTCTGGAATTAAGAGAATATTTTATTTAATTGAAGATTTAAAATGTAACAATGAAAATGAGTATTTTATTAAGTCAACATTATCAGATATGAAAAAGAAAGAAATTACAGTCATTGAAACCGAATCAATCAAAGAAACAATTGAATTTATTATAAAATTAAATGAATTTATTAATAAGAATGAATTGAATAGAACATGCTTATATGAAGAGTTTATCTCCAAGAATGTAAAGAATGTTAATTTAAATGAGAATACTTTCTTTATGTCTGCTATTTTATCAATAAAAGGAATGAATAAAGAGAAGGCTAAATTATTGGCTAATAAATATAAAAATATTACACAATTTATTAATTATATAAATCAGAATACTTTTAAAGAGAAAGAATATGGTGTTTTATTTTTTATGAGTCATAAACAGTTTTTGTTTTTATGTAAAATATTAGGAATTAACAAGTAAATCAATAAAAGAATATTTAATTATAAATGAATAATGTTTGATATAAAAATGATACTTTTGTTTATACATTTAAATTCTGTCCTGTTAAACTTAAGAAAGAATTATTTATGGTAAATTTTTAAGGATATATATTTAATCAATAAAATAAATATCTAGAACCAAAAGAATTTTAATATCTTCAAATTTTTTGTGATGAAGTCTTTAATATCAAAATAATTAAAAAAAAAGTATATTTTCTAGATATTTTGAGGCTCTAGAAAACTATACTTTTGTATCGGTCGTGTGGCAAACATGTCAATACACAAAGATGATGTGGTGATATTATGTTTGCCAGATGATGACATCTGGATCAACCATGATATAGATATATAAGAGGAATTCAGCCATGTTTATGGGCTGGAAGGAGAATAAACTAGAATTTATAAATATAAGTCTTATTTTGAATTATCGGAGATCTTCTGTATTCTGAAGAGAGGATTTCAATATTCGATTACACCTTTGATTAAGTTAGCAACCTATAAGTTACTGCTTTAAATTAGAAAAGCCAAGTTTTTGATAAAAAAAGAAGATGTTATAGGATAATTCTATGTATTGAATATGCATGCCAGTTGAAAATAAATATTAAAATAATCTTTTTGATGATTTTATTATATTTCTTAAATTTTAAATCTTTTTTATAAAATAAGAAATAGTTTTACTATAAATTCTCTATAATGAATTTAGTATGAATGAAAGCTTTTTAAGTATTATGGTATAATTTATAATTTTATATCCTTGAAGAGTCTAGAATGTAAAATATTTATAAGTTTTCTTAAAATTTAATCATTCAAAATATCATTACATTGATTTAATGAGTTCTATTTTTTTCTTAATATTGCATTAAAAATTCTAAAGCTTTTTAATTTTAAAACTATATTGAATAATTCTACTGGAACATAAAATGATAGTGTTTAAAATAAATAGTAGATATTATTCTGATGGAACAGGGGTTTCAATAATTTATTAAACATGGAAAAAACATAATCAGCTAAAGAGTTAGCATTATGTTAAAATTTTTTTAATTAATATATAAATAAATATAATATTAATCCTAAGCAACATGAAAAGTAAAAGTAAAGTTGTCTTTAAATTATATTATATTAGAAGAAATCTTGTAGACAACGTCGAGAGGGTCAAAAACATTTTTTCAAAAACCAAAGCATATTGCCTTATGGACATGTTCTTCTAGAAAGATATGATTCACGTGGATTTTAACAATGGAAAAAAATAAAGCACAAAAAGAAAAATATAAATTATATCTGCATGACGGAATAAAATAATTTGATAGAAATCATAATTTAAAAAATATACTTATAAATAATGTTCTACCTTTGATAAATGAAGAAGGTTGGTTTTATATGTTAATATTTAATATTTTGATATTTTAAAATACCAAAAAAGATTTTATAGATTGGATATTTTAAAATATAATTTTAATTTTTGAAAATAAGATGTGAAAAATATTTCTATTGATAGTTAAGACAAATATAAAAGGAATATAGGATATTGATAAAAAACATAGAATTCAAAAAGCATATTAAGGCATATTTTTTATATTACTCTCGGACCCATGTGGATTACGACTAAGAAGCACATAACTTTTATAAACAGATTTTTCTTTAAAGTGTTTTCTAATATAGTCATTTATTTATCTCATGATAACAGGTATGGGCTTTAAAATTTTTTCCCTAGTTAAAATATTCAGTATAAATTTATTAATAAATACTTTGAAATTAAAGCTGAGTTATTGACTATAAGAATTACGAAATTTAATTTTAAGATTTTGTATTTACTAAAAGTACTATTTATAATGATAGAACAACAAAATTTTAGATCAGGATGTTAAAAAAAAGAAATGTTTAAATATTTTTTATTCTTTACCAAATATAATGCAAACTTAAAATAGGCTTTACTTAAAAGGTTTAACAATTGTGATCTAAATTATTTTAAATATAATTGAATATTTCCTTCTAATGAATTATAAGGTAACCAAATACTTTGGTTTGCAAGTATTTTATATTTTCTACTGTTGCTTAATGAATTAAAAAACCTAAAATTAGCTTTGGTTTAAATCAAAAGATAATGTTGCAACATAAAATTAAATATGACAGTAACCTTTATACATTTGACAAATTGAATTTATATATAATTAAAACAAGAAAATATGATATTTTTGATTATTGTTATGTCGTTTATTCAATATTAAACCTAATAAGACCTACAGTTGTTCCTAAGAAATAATGGTTATCATGGGATGTAATTATATTGACAATACCTATCTGATCATTCTTATAACATATATCCTCCTTCCCAATTAATTCAATCTCCTCATCACCCCCAATTATAACATTATATCTCCTATCTAATTTACACAATACCTTTCCACCTATTGGCTTTGAAACAAAGTTTTCTAATAAATTACAATTACTCTTCATCAAATATCTTCTATTATTTCTTTCTTGGATAAAGTAAATGCTTTCATTAGTATAAATTAAATCCTTTATGTCCAAAAATGCAAATAATTCACGACTACCATTTCTTATATCAAATTTAGTAATACCCTCTGCATTAAATGCATAAAATATACTATCATCCTTCCAAACACATTTTTTTCCTCCAAAATATCTGTAGCTATTAAAAGAATATCTTTGTTTAACATCAAACATTCTAATAGAATAATCTGAGATAGAGGCAATTGTTCCTGCCGAGGATGTGTCATGATAAAACATATCATTGTGTTTATAAGTATAAATAGAATTAACTTCATTCCAAACCCTTAAACCTACATGTTCATCAACTGTAGTAAACAAATGCTTAGACTTAGTAAATATCTTTATATCTTTTTTATATTCATCTGAATATAATATATTTCGTTCATTTTTTATTTTAATATCCCCATCAATCGTTGTGTAGATTAAGTAACCTTTGTTATCACAAGAGTAAATTCTGTTCTTATCTAGTAATTTAGGATTTAACATTTTTATATTTCTAGAAAAAATTTATTCATTTTATTAGAATTTAAAATATATTTTTTAAGGAAAATATTGCATTGATATTTGTATTTATTTATGTGTAAATTATATAAATATTTTGTAGATTAAATATTTAAAGAAAGGTATTTTTCATAAGCCATCCACCTCAAATCATTTTTATTTATAAGTATAATTTAAATTTATATAACCAAATGAATATAATTCATTAATACTTTCTAGTGATTGGTTTTTTATTGGATGAATAGAAAGAATATTTAAAATTAATTTAAACATATTCTAAATATCTATTGGAAAATTATATGCAATATATTTGTTTTATTTGATTAAATCCTTTTAAAAGTTTAAATATTATTGCTATAACTTTTTAAGCATAGATTTTTCAAAGGTTTGATATTCTTTTTTTCTATGTGCCTATTCTCTTTTTTTACTCCTGAGGTTTAAATTAACCATGATAAGGACTGTTTATCTCAATATACAACCCATCATAAATATTTTTTTATCAATCTTTTATTTTCTTAAGAAATATTTGAACAAAACAAATCTTTTAAATTTCATTTTGTGAGAAAGCGCTATTTTCCATTGTTAACAACCATTTAAGGTTATTTTTTCATATACAGATCAAGATTAAACTTTTTACATATCTGTCATTTCTGCTTCTGAGTTTTATGCTACAAATAAAAAATATTCAAAAATTATTTAAAGTTTTAACAATATTTTTATCAAATTCTTCTTGTTAAAATGAAAGATTGATATAAAATATTGTAAATATTTTCATTATTGTTTGTATTTTTATACTTAAATTTTTAAATAATAAATTAAATATTTAACAACTGTTTAACTCAAATATATAAAATAAATATCTTTTGAGTAACATTCTAATTTATTCTTTTAAATAAAATCATTAAAATTTAATTATCTTGAAGGCTTTTCTTTCTTTCCTTTAAATAATGCAATCAAAGATACACCCTGTACCATGTCTACCTGATAACGAATACCAGGAATATCTCCTTTTGATTTATTACCCTTACCAAAACCTTTAAGTGTAACAATATCATTTAGATCAATATGGTTGATAGATCCGTCATAAGGAACGAAAGCACTGACTTTAGTTCCATTCTTAATTAGTTGTACTCTTACACCCTTTCGAATAGCAGAGTTTGGTTGTTTTGCTCCTACTTGGCTGATTAGTATCAGAACTAAGAATCATCATTTTCAGATGTCCCTACGATCCTCATCATTTTACTTACATTTTTTCTAAAACAATACCAGTTGCTTGTGGAGCAGTACCAATAATGTCTTGTTTGTAGAGTGTTCCTAATTGTTTTTTTCTGTAATAGGAATCAGCTCTTCTTTTTCTTTGTCTGTTTCTCTTTAAATTGTGTGCACAATAAAGTCCATTCATGGGTAAAAAATTTTAATATTGTTAAAAATAAG
>KK365140.1:47606-61566 GCA_000385875.2 Anncaliia algerae PRA339
ATAGTTTATGCTTTGTAGTCTGACTAGTATTTTAATTAAAAATTTTATTTATGATTTGTTTATTTTTTTAAATTTAAATATTTTTGTTTACCATGGGAAGAGGAGAAGCATTAATTGTAGTGTTAGACAATTCATTATACATGCAGAATCAAGATTACTTACCAAGTAGATTATTCTTAGAAAGAGAAGTTTGCTATTCTATCAAAACAAATTTCTTAGCCCGTCCAGAGAGTTATCTTGGAATAGCTCCAATGTCTCAACCTGTTGAAAACTATTTTTTAACTCCTACAAATAAAGAATCTTATATAACAAACTTTCTCAATAAAATTTCTTTATCTGATAATTTACAGATTACTAAAGTCCTTACGAGATGTAGAATGTGTCTAAGGAACAGAGAAGAGGCTGAAAAGAAAATGCTTATTTTTCTTGGTAGTGACATTGATAGTAAGGTATTAGATAAAACAATATTTGATTTGATTTCAAATATAACTGAATGTATACAGGAAGGAATCAAAGTTTCTATAGTACTTTTTGGGGAAAAGAGGCATGTGTTGAGGGATTTGTTTACGGTTGAATATTTTGGAGAGGTTGCAGTTGTGGATAATGATGAGTCTTTTTTGACTGAATCACTCAATGTTCTTGGGATGAGTGTTTTCAACTATGAAGATGATCCTGATTTAGCCTTAGCTATAAAATTATCTATGGAGGAAGAGGAAGAAAGAAAAAGAAAAGAGTTAAAATGAATGAATAAATTCATCATTTAATCAATTTAAATATTATTTTTATACATTTAATGAAGGATTAAATTTACTTACAGTTTATGCATTTACTTTGAAAATATTTATTTTTTTAAAATTAATTATTGCATGATTGGTGATATTTATTAAGTGTTAGTTATTTTTTTATTAAAAAATATACCATTTATATTTAGCAAAGATTCTTTATTAATAATATGTCAGATCTTAAAAAATTGTTGCTCCCCCATATGCAAGTATCTTATGAAGAAAAAGAGGTTATAAATAAATACAACCCTGGAAAAACAATATTAAAAAAGCCTTGAATTTATCTTGTATATTTACTGAAATGATTGATGGAGTAATAAGTATTAGATTATACAAAATGAAGTGTACTTTTAGATTAGAATTCAACATAAAAATAATTATAGATTGAAGCTATGGATATCCTAGCACAAGCCTAACTATAAATTACAAGAATAGGAAAAGAATAAAATAAATAACCAGTAAAATATATAATTTTAGGGCTTCTCTATTAATTTGTACTTATAAAACTTTCCTTTTTGATTTTCTCTAATAAATAGTATTAACATCAATTTTAAACAAAACAGAAAATTATTTATTGAAGCATTCAATAGAAATAAAAAAATTAATATTTTAATTTATCTCATTTTTAAATGATATTCTAAAATATTTGTAAAAGGTAATATTTTTAAGATAAAATTTTTATTTCTGTTGCTTTAATAATTTAAGTAACCTTTATATCCTATTTATATCTTAGTAATATAATGCTTTAACGATGTGTTATTAAATCTTTCTTTAAATTTTTCATATACATTATTTATAGGATCTGTTTCACTCATTCTATAAAATACATTGAGAACCAAAATTATTTAAAGACTCATGTTTTTACTCATAAATATTTTTTTTTTGGAATTCAGTTACTTTCATATAATATTTTAAAGTAAAAAATTCCTTTAATTGATAGTAGCTAAAAAATATCAACTAAAAATTTTATTGTTAAAAGGTTGTATATTGTATTATAGAATAATATCTAATAAAATAAAAACCTTTTTTTTCCAAAGTAACCAATAATTCAAAAAGGATTAAAAAAGATTTTTACCTTTAAGTTATTATTGTAAGGCTGCCATGGGAGTATCTCTCCATTGGAAAGTTATTTTAAAAATAAAGATATGTGATTGGATTTCTGCGTCTTTCCGCTAGAAGAAGAATTATTGGAAGTAGAAAATTTATCTAATTGCTCTTTCCTTGGCCAACGTGGCATCTTCTCACATTTCTACCTTATATATACTTTTGTTTCTCTCCATCACCAATCACCTTTAGTTAATTTCTAAAGGAGCTATTTTGATTGGTGATTTCTCTTTTTGGAATGATGAATCAATAGCAATAGCTGATCCAACATATGTTTTTATGCGAAATAGTTTTTTGCAATACCACTTATTTAAAGCTATTTGATGCCTATACTTTTGTTTTTTAAGCCTTAATCAATCTTAGACATTTAATTTATGCTTTTCAAGTAAAATATCATCTTCTATTAATTTAGAATCCTTTCAGTTGTAATTACAAAACAAACCAAGATTGCCTTAAATAATATCTAAATGAATATTTATTTTTTATTAGATTTATTTTTCATAGCTACATCATTAAAATATAAATTATGTCTATTTTTTGTGCATATCTCGGATATTTTGCCCTGATTCTATAAAAAATAATATACAGAATTCATTTTGCTTGAAGAATTATGAAATAATTTTATAATTACTAATAATTGTTAAAGAATATTATTTTGAAAATTAATGCATTATTTTACCTTGAAATACTAATTTAAATTTTATTAGTGAAAATATAATTAAAGAATAAGAATAATAAAATTTAATTTATTAGAAATATAAAGTATATTTTATTTATAAGAAATTTGGCTTTACTAAAAAAAGAATTTTTTTTTAAATCTTAGGAAATACAAGGAAAAATGAAATTATTTAAATCTCATGTAAGCAACAAAATAAATAATTTAACAAAAATATTTTTTTAATTATAAAATTACAAATAAAAAGATATTTGATGTTAAAAAATAATTATGAAACAGAGTTTCATAACTAATTTACATGTAACATTTGCCACACTCTTATTATTAGAAACAACAATAAACAATGGAACCAAACCAAGAAGAACCCAAGGAAAAACAAAGCAAAGGAAAAGAGACAGAAACAAAAGATGAAAATAAAAATAATGAAGAGAACAAAATAAAGGTACCTAAAACAGAAGAAGAAAAAAGGGCTTTGGAGTTTTTGGAAAAGAAAGAGAGAGAAAAAAAGGAGGAGGAAGAAAGAATGCGCAAGGAGGAGGAAACTAAGAAAAAAATGGAGGAGAAAGCCAAAGAGATTAAACAGGAACAGAAAGAAGGAGATGGAAAAAAAGAAGATGTTCCTGATGGAGGATCAGCTGCTAAGGAATTTCTTAAAGATGTTGTTGAAAATGAAGTTGAAAGAGTGGAATTGATTGAGGATACCACAGATAAAAGAGACTTTACAAAACCTTTAGAGCCAGAAAAATTTGAATATTCCTTTGGAGAATTGGATAAGTTTTTACATTATGAATACAGGGATGTCAGACCAATCTACAGATATTCTGTTGAGATGGTATTAGTTACTTTTTTCTTGATGGTTCTTCCAATAATTTTAGTTCTTATTGTGGAAAACCCTGGATTTAAAGAAATTTTCTCTGTTTTTTTAAATATCAAAAATCCAAGAGTGAAAACATTTTTTAAATTCTGCTGTTTTATTGCAATGACTTATGACATTTTTATCCTTTCCAAGATATTTATGGATAATTTGCTTTATGTGTTTGTTTGGTTGCTAACTTTACTGGACGTAAGAATAGAAGGAGCAATTGCTACTGCTTTGCAGATAATTTGTAGCTCAACTGATAATTTAAAAAATACCATTGCTACATTGTTTGTGTTTTTTGTAGCATCTGAATTATTGGGAGGTTATACTCCCTTTAAGACAGAAATGGATATAAACCATCTTATTCTTACTATAATGTTGTGGTACGTTTGTTTTTCCTTTATGTTGTTCTTAGAAAATTTGATTATGAATATTTTTTTTGGAGAAATAGGAAGAGGAAGCTTTGCTGGAAGAATTTATGATGCAAATTCAAAAACATTTGTTTTTAAGAAATTATTAGCCATTTCGATGAAGAAATTAGAAGGGAAAAAGGCTATGGATAAAGTAATCAATGAAATGATTAATGATTACGAATCCAGTATTTTTTTAAAACATGCTTCACTAAATTTAGTAAGTAAAGAGGCAGCAGTGGAAATAGCAGAAAGTATTTTTGGCTATTTAGGAATTAAACAGTTGGAATATAAAAAAATCAAAAAGTTTTTTCCTGACATTTATGAGGATGTGTACAGGTATTTGAGTCAAGGAAGAACTCAAAAGAAAGAGCCTGTTTCCTTTGACACGTTTAAGGAACAGTGTATAAATTTGTATCAAGAAAGAGTTGACATTGCACTTTCACTCTCAGATAGAGATAAAATTCTATCAAGATTGAATGTAGTTTTATTGTTTGGAGTGTACTTTTTAGGATTAGTTCTATTCCTTATGCTGCTAAATGTTGATTATAAAGTATATTTGGCTTCATTGGGACCATTTTTATTTGCGTTTGGTTGGATATTCCAAGATAGCATCAAAGAACTTTATAGATGTTTTGTTTTTCTGCTAATAAGCCATCCCTTTGACAATGGAGATAGAATTGTAATTAATAATGAAGAACTTAAGGTTGCTAATATTGATTTATTTTATACATCATTTTACAATAATAATGGAAGAGTGGTTTACATGCCTAATTTATTCTTAGCTACACAAAAGATTTTTAATTTAAGAAGAAGCCTTCATGAAAGTGAAACTGTTGAATTACTGATAGCCTCCTCAACCTCCTTTGATAATATTTTAAAATTTAAAGATAATTTATCAGAAAAGCTCAAGAAAATTGCAAGAGAATTTACAGGACAAGTTTTAATCATTAAATCTGAATTAGCAGGAGACTCCATCAAGTTATCTGTAAATATACAGTACAACACAAATTTACAAGATTTTCTACCAAATTTTGCCAGGCATGAATTATTGATAAAAACTCTTAAAGAGTCACTTGGTTCATGCAGTATTGGGCATAAAGATACTTTTGTGTTTATAACATAATCAACAGAATATTTATAGAATATATTGTTATAGAATACAAAAAAATATATTTATTACTGAATTAAATTATTAAATTATTTTTTTTAGAAATATTGATAAAATTAAAAATATTTTTTATTAAATATTAATTATTTAATTATATTATTCAATTATTTTAGAATTTTTTAATGATTTTGTTGCTAAATGGATAAAGAAGCAAACAAAATTTACAACATTGAAGAGTTTAATTACTCTAAAATGAAAGAAAAAATAGAACTAGAAATAAAAAAGTTAGCTTTGAACCCAGTTAAAACTGAAAAGATAGAAAGATATATTGATAAGTATACAAGTGATGGAGAAACTAATCTTGAAAAAATGAGGAAAGTACTTTATTTTAATTTACTTCCGGATGAATTAAAGAAGAACCTTAAGAATTCATCAGAAGTTTTGGTTAATTGTGATGAATCTAATGATGATTTTATAAGGTTAGAAGTTTCTAGTGATGAGAGCGAAGAAGAAGTTTTGAGTGAGGATACTAATATTTCTGAAGAAGTGAGTGTTGAAAGTATGTCCGAGGAGGAGTTTGAAGATGCACAAAATGAAGAATATTTTTAAATATTTTATAAAATTATTTACAATTTTTCTATAAAAATTAAATTTAATAATTGAAAAATAATTATTTATTTTTTAAATATTTGGAATTAAAAATTTATTGTTTAAAAAAGATTTAATGAATTTAAAAATATTATTTTTTTATAAACTCATGATTAAAATAGAAAGTATTTTGAAACGTTGCTTAAGAAGAAACAAAATTAATGAATTAAACACACTGCAAAAGAACACATTAGAATCAATTTTAGATAGAAAAAATACACTGATACTTTCACAGACTGGTACCGGTAAAACTCTTTCCTTTGTAATTCCTTTGTTGACGTTATACATAAAAAACAACAGCAGCAAATTTTTAATTATATCCCCCACAAGAGAATTATCTCTACAAATACAAAAAGTAATTAACATGTTTAAATCTTTAGATTTGAAAATGACTGTTTTAATTGGGGGATATAAATATGATGAACAAGTAAAGGAACTTAGCACCAATAGTAGAATCATTATTGGCACTTTAGGGAGATTAAAAGAACATTATGAAAGAGGATGGATCTTTAATGACGTAGAAATGATTGTATTAGATGAGGTAGATAAATTGCTAGAAAATAACTTCAAAAGTGATTTAGATTATGTGCTGTCTAATTTCAATCCTGAAACTCAAATAGTTTGTGCAACTGCTACCTATTCTAATGTTGTTTCCGAGTTCTTAAAAGACAAAAAGATTAATACCATTAAAATGATTGATTTTAACGCTGTTCCATCTGTAATTACTCATAAATTAATATTCGTACCACAAAAATACAAGGAGGCAGGTTTATATGAACTAATTAAGCGATTCACAGATAAAAAAGTTTTGGTATTTTTCAGTTCATGTCACAAGGTTAAACTTTTTAAGAGATTATTTGATTTACTAAATTTGAATATTACAGAAATCTATGGAGAAATGGATCAAAAAGAAAGAAAGGCAGCTTTAGAAGAATATAGGAAAACGGGGAAAATTTTTTCTACTGATCTTTTAGCAAGAGGTATAGATTTTGATGTAGATGTAGTTGTACATTATGATATGCCAAATAAACCTTGTGTATATGTCCATAGGTCAGGAAGAACAGGAAGAAATGGTAAAGATGGGATGGTTTATAATATAGTTACTCAATATGAAATCAATAAAATATTAAATTATGAAGAAGAGTTAAATATAAAAGTAATTAAGGATGAAATTGATTTAGAGAAATTATCTGATAAACGAGAAGAAATTGAAAATCACAAATATACCACTAAAATTGAACTAAAAGAAAAAGAAA
This sequence comes from Anncaliia algerae PRA339, assembly GCA_000385875.2. NCBI lineage: Eukaryota > Fungi > Microsporidia > Tubulinosematidae > Anncaliia > Anncaliia algerae. Next base: position 54,453 of record KK365140.1, read on the forward strand.
GTGAATTATAATAAATTTTATTTAATGATTTTTTACTATAAATAAAATAAATTATGGATAAATATTTTATGAAGAATAAATACTTGATAGCTATAAAAATAATAATGATGAATGTTATTTTATAAAAATAAGATTAAATTGTTTTTTGCATTAGGTCTATTCAAGAGCAATGTTTTTTAAAATAAAAATTTTTAAAAAAATATAAAAATAGAAACTTTTAAGTTCTGACCTTAGATACCGGTTACTTAAATATCTAGGAATATGTGATAAATTTTAGAGTAAAAATTCATTAGAATCGATAAATACTTTTTAAAAATTTAACCATATAAATAATATTGAATTTATTAATATAGGCTGAGCACTATTGATTGTAGGAATTCTTCCATTTTAAAATCTATAAGATTAAAATTTACTTCCCCTCAAAAAATAACACTTTTTATGGTAATTACGTAGATACTTGGTTGATCATGGTTAACTACACAATATTCAATTAATTTTTAAGATTTCAATAAAAAATTATAGACATTAAAATTTATCCATCAATTATATTTATGGTTTTGCTTATATGCTAAAATACCCACTGATAAAAATAAACTATTTTTTTCTTGCCTTTTATAGGCTCTTTCTTAAATTTGTCTCTTTAATTTCATATAAAGTTCTCATCATAGAATAAATCTTCTATCATTAATATGTATTCAATTATTTTAGAAAGATATAATTGATATTTATTGATTACAACACCCTTTTCAAATAATTAGAGGAATATTTAGGTTTCTAGTAATAATCTAAGATAAAATATAAAAAATCATTTAAGGATATTTTTCTTTGAGAAATTAAAAGTATCATCATAACATCTTATTACCTTATATAACTTCATTAAAATTTGATATAAAAATCGATTGTGACTGTTAGGCGTGATTATGATTAGTTATTTCTTTTTTTAGTCTAAATCAAAGAGACAAAATAAATTCAAAATCATGAAGGGAAAGTTTAGCCCCATGAAACTTATGTTCTGGATTTTATGTATATTTTAAAGCGTTGTATCATTAGCTAATATTTAGGCCAAGGGAAATATTGATATAGCTTAAAAACTTTATTTTAGTTACCCATAGAATATATTCTCGATTTTAAATTGAAATTTATGTGATTGTTCATTAAAGTAGAATGCTGGTGATCAAAATGTAACTAATTCCTTAATTTATCGTCAAAGATGAATTATTGGATAGGAATATGGGAATAGAATTAGGAGATATCAACAACATTGCATTTATCTTTTGACGGGCAGAAATAGAAAATTCATTTTTCATTATGAAAAGAATAATGCTATCCTAACAATATTTTACTATTCGAAAATTGGATGAATTTGTGAAGATTTAGAACCAATTCCAATATTTGCACTTTTTATAGAAAAAATAAAATTTTTAGAACGATATATAAAAATATTTAAAATATATTCGATCCTTAATGCTCTGAATATATGAACAATATGAAAATGTTATTAAAAACAGAACGAAAATATATAATATATTTACATATACTTTTACCTCAATTAAAATCGAATTAGGATGTACTAATGAAATTTTCATTTATAATAGGGTAATGGATATTGTAATCTTTATTCATAATTTGGTTTAAAAAAATATAAAGCTTGGTTTAAACTGCTTAAAGATACATTTTTAAGGAATTTCAGGAAATTTCAAAAACAAACATGCACATAATTTTCTAATATTGTTGTTTGTAGCAATTATATCCGAAAAAATACCTGTTATCATATTACTACTGTAGAAAAAGTTAATACTGAATCTATTGCCACAAGTTCTTACAAGATTAAATCATAATAAAAAAAGTTTTATAAAATTTGTATATAAAGTCTTTTCCTCTTTCTGCTTACAGACATAATATTAATTAGATAAAATAGTTTTTGTAGTGAAGTATTTCTTAAGATATCTATTTTATGGTTAATTGAAAATCGTGCAAAAATACTAGAACTTGATATTTAAAACATGTCCTTGCGGGCTAGGATTTGTTGATTAGACTGATGAAATAATGTTGAATTACAATTATTAAGAGTTAAGGGGTCGAATTACAAAATTAATTTGTTTCTCTATGAATGATTTAAAATAAAAATTCTAAGAATATTTAAAGCATTAATGCTAACCATAAACATTCTATTATTGTATTTTGTTTTTCGCATATTTATTCCGTAGATTTAATATCAAGGATTCAGTTTAAATTTGATTTTATCTTTAAAATAAGAGTTTTGTTTATAAATAAATCTTTTAAAAGTGTGAATTTGTGAGTTTTTTTTTTGAATTTAAAATCAAGCAGTAGAATTTTTTTTCACGGGTATTTTATCAACTATAAAAAATATTAGCCATTTAAGCCTTCCTGGGAAATAATTTATAAAAAGGTTTTATTTTCAATGATATCAATAATTTTAGATAAGGAATACATAATTTATAAATTTGGTCAAATAACTCTTCTCTTTTTACTATTTATTTAAGTAATTTTAATTTGAATATATCAACATGTATTTTGTACTATGATATTTATATTAATCACTTCCCTTATTTATATTTTCTTTAATTCTTTTCAGTCTTTATTTACTATTTTCAATTAATTTATTGAATGAATTGTGATTTTCTGTGACCATCTGCAAAAATAAATAAATAAATATTTCTAAATGATATAACAATCAATTTTTCCTTTATAATAAAATTTTTGATTTGCATGCCAAATCCAGGATTTTTCAAATATAGCTTTACCAAAGCATTTTTACAAAAGCTCAAAAAATTTTTCTTTATCTCTGAAGCCTCAAAAAGTTAGAATATTCTATTTGTCATATTTATTAAGCAAAATTGAATAAAATCCAACTAATGGTGCCTAATTAATAAAATATTATTCAGAAGAAAAGCGTATCCATTATTTGTAAAAATATTGGGATACAATTCCTATTCGTCTAGAAAATTTATCTATTTATATTCTTTAACTAGTATTTTTAAGCCAAATGACTGTCTAAACTCCTGTATTTTTACTATGGAATATTTTACATTTGTCTATTTTTTACTATGCAGCTTTTAACACAACTACATATTATCGCCAATTGTATCAACTCCTTTACAAAGATTTTCTATACCCACTTGAATAATCAAATTATTTCTGTTTATAAAGTTTCTATACCTCTTTAAATCATCCTTAATATTTTATTTTTCCAACGCGTTTGTACGATGCTTTATATTACCATTACTTTAGGGACATATTTTTTTGCTTTTTATAAATGAGTCTTGCTCAGTAATTTCCTTTACGGTACTTATTCCTCAGAATCTGCATATCAAGTCTTGTTTTATTTATAAAAAATATTTGAATATATTACTACCTCATTTTGACGAGAAATTTTACGGGTAGCAAATAATAGTTATACTTTTATAATTTTGTAAAATGAATTTCATTGTTTAAATATTTATACTAATATGAGCTTAGATCCTAAAATTCAAAAATTATGTTTCTTAGATTTGTATTTAATCTATTTTTTATCTATTAGTTTAATTTTTTATTTTGAAATTTGATTTTTTACAAAATTTTTTATATAGTCCATTGTAAAATATCATAGGTATTAAATTATTTGATAAAATACAATTAAGTATTTTCAAGTATTAATTTTAAATCAATTAAATAATTCATTTAATTTAATGATAAATTAAAATAAAGATATTTATTCAATAAAAAATATTTTTTTATAAAATTTTTAAATTTAACCCCATCGATGAACCATCAAGAAATAAGAAATCTTTTTGCGCAAACCATAAGCCCAGATGCTACAAAAAGAAAGAAAGCAGAGGAAGCTCTCTTAGAGCTAGAAAAAAACGCAAATTTCATACTTTCATTACCACAGTCATACATGAAGGACACAGATCCCACAGTTAAAAAAGTGTCTACCATTTTTTTCAAAAATGCCATTGAAAGGAACTGGAACCAAGATTTTTTTAGTCAAGCAAAAGAAATGCTTATGGCTAACATTGTTTCTCTGATGATTGAATCTGATCAATCTGTCTTGAATTATTATCTTACAATTTTAAAGTATATTTTTGAAAATGAGAAAGCGGAAAGTTTAAGTCCTATTTTTGATAAGATTCCAGAGTGCATCTTTAGTGAATTTCCAATGCATAATTTTGTTGGTATTAATATTTTACTAACAATTCAAGAGAATGATAATCTTAGATACAATACAGCTATAGTTCATCCAATTGTAAATAACTTAGCTCCTAAATCAGCCGAGAAATTAGTATATTACCTAGAAAATAGGAATTATATGATGGCTAAGTTTATTATGAAATATTTTACAAAGTTTGGTAGGCAATATCAGTCTCCCTCTGTTTATTCCGACATTAATTTTTATCCTATAATCTTTAATTTATGTAAGAAAATTATTTTATTACAGGAGATTGATAATATTGAGCTTATTAAGTTGGTTAAATGGTCAATGAGGTTTATAAATAAAGGAACAGAAAAGGCATTTAAGAAATTCCATAAGTCACCAGAAATTATTGCTTTAGTATCGCAAGAGGAAAGCATTAAAGAGGTATACCACTCTGCAAAAGTAATTATTCATAATTACATGGTCAATAATGTTGATTATGAAAAAACAATCTCGGCTGCTCTTGAATATGTTCTTTTGCTATGCAATAACAAAAAGTATACTCCTATTGTTTTGGAAGATCTTTATTTCTTTATTAACACTTTAATTTTAAAGAAGTTTACATTTGGAGACAAAGAAGAAATGGATTATGAGGTACCTGATTCATTTTTAAGAGAGAAACACTCATTTTACATCTCAAACTTAAAAAATTTATCAGGAAACTTTTTAGATGAAGTGGCGAAGAAATTATCTAAAAATGAGACCGAGTTTAACAAATACGTAGATTATTTAAAAAATATTCTTTATAACTTCCTAGTTAATTCTACGGAAGAAAACGCAAGAATAGCTTACGGTGCACTTCACATGGTAGCAATGTCTTCACATTGGATCATAGAATTCTTAAAAGGAGAAATTTTTTCATTTCTCAAAGATTTTATATTCCCATTCTTAGGATGCAAATACAATTTCTTACAAGGCCAAGCATGTTACGTACTTCAATACTTCTCGGGAGAAGAAATCAACGATGATAGCATTAAAATTGCATTTGAGAATGTTTATAACATGCTTTTAACAGACGATGATATTTTAAAGGTAGATGCAATTCAATGCATTAATTTTTTCTTTTACAATGAAACAGTAAAGGAGGATTTAAAAAGACTCATTCCCGAAATTATTAAAGTATTGTTAATTTTAAACAACAAATATGATTTAGAAACATTAGCAGAGACAAATGAACAGTTGATTGGTAATTATGCAGAGGAAGTAGCGCAGTTTGGTCCATCTTTAGTACAAGCGATTTCAGAAATAGTAAGGAACATATTGAGTGGAGAGCATAAAGATAAGATTGATGTTGTTTGTGGTCACTTAAGAACAATTGAAACTCTTTTTAGCACTGTCACCCAAAAGGATATTCTTATTTCTATGTTCTCTCAGTTTTATCCTTTGGTTGTTCTTATTCTTGAAAATAATTTTGAGGACTTTTACCAGGAGATAATTGATACACTCTCTTCATTGGTCTTTAATTTAAAATTTGTTGATGTTACTCTGTGGAATCTCTTTGAGAAAATACTTAGTTTAGATAAGAATCAGCTGTACAACAATGTTTTAGAAATAAGTAATCTTATAGAATTATTCATTCAACATGGTAAAAATCATATTTTAAATGAAAACATATTTAAAAATGTAATGAATTTTGTTCAAACAATCTGTTCTCCTTCATTGGATGATTTCTTTCAAGATGATTACAATTCAGGATGTAGGATAATTGAATGTTTAATTTTATATTCTGATAATTATTTATCCTATAAGATTGAAGAATTTATTAGCATTGTTACCAAAAACAAAGGATTCTTCGAAAAAGATTCTTCTTGTTGGGTTTATTGTTTAAATGTTATCATGCATTGTTACGTTATTAATCCCGAGATCACTGAGAATGTACTTTATAAAGTAAATTTCTTTAATGATTTCTTAATTAAACTTTATGAAAAAAGAAGGCTATTCAAGAGGGTACATGACAAAAAGACTGTATTACTCTTCATTGGTTTATTTTCCACTAAAAAATGCATAGAAGTAGACTACTTAAAACTTTCTAAGGTATTTATTAGTTCTCTTAAGACATTACCATCAACAATTATTAAAAGAAATACTCTTATGAGTAAAAAGGATGACTATGATCCTGATGATTACCTCTCTAATGAGGATGATATGCTAGAAGAGGATATTTACTTCCAGACTAAGTTAGATGAATTTGAACCTTTTAGTTTTATAAAAAAGACATTTGCTAATTTAGAGTCTAATACCATTGGATACAGAATTATTCAGTCTCTTGATGAATCTCAAAGAGAAATTATAACAAAGATATTTTCTAGTGAACAGCCAGTACAAATAAAATAAGAAAATAAAGATTATCTTATTAAACCTTTACTATTTTTATATAAATTTTAAATTTAATATACTATAAAAACGCTCTAAATGGAAATTTAAAAAAATAATTATTCTTTTAAAATCCTTATTTTTTTTATAATAAATATTTCATAATTTACCGCTTAATTAAATGCATATTACATAAATTAAAGGTTTTGACACGCATGGAAGTAGAAAAAATCAAGAAGAGAAAGAACATGAGTAATAGTGAGCAAATGGAATAAGATTGGAAAGATTTAATATATTATCTGCTATTAATATATCAAGATATATTTGGGGATAGATAATCTGTCACATATACCCTGCCTGAATACAGTGCGTTCAAGAAAAAATGAGAGCCTCTAAATTTATATAAATTTTGTAATTAAAATATTAATTTTTAGCAATTCAAATTTTTGCAATGGTGCCTTATAAATAAATTATGTCACGATTTTTTTTAAGTTCCTTTCTTAAAATATTATTGAATTTTTTTCATTTTGTCTCTTTTGGTGTACAAAAAAAGGGGACAAAAAGTTTTTTTTTATTTGGGCTGCAAAACAGACGGGCTCTGGAAAA
>KK365140.1:64754-82281 GCA_000385875.2 Anncaliia algerae PRA339
TATTTAACGTATAAAAATAGCTTAAAATCGATAGATTCAATTAAAACATAAATTATTTAAAAATAAAGATTATATGGTTTATTTGTTATTCGGCAAATTATCAAAGTCATTAAACTTTTAAAACATTATAATAGGAGTTATGTTCTCGGGTTTTGTTTAAAGAATTTGATGTAATCTTATTTTTTATATACTTACTCTTTTAAATATTATTTTAATTAAATTGTTTAAAATAAATTAAGATATTCATTGTAATTATTATATTAATTAATTAAAGAATTATTAAAATAATTTTAGTGAAGCTCATGCATATACAACTTTATACTCCTCACCTAAAAAAGAAATTTCTAGCATTGCTTCAGAATAAAAATACCACACCAATAGTTATTTATGGTCAACCAGGCAGTGGTAAAACTACATTTATAATGAAAATGTTGGAAGAAAACAACATAAAACCTGTGCATTTAGATTCACTTCCATTCTATCCTAAATACTTAGCACAAAATGAAATAGGATATTATGACACAGATACACCCGTAAAGGTACAATGTAATCTAATTATAGAAACAAGATCATTTTTTTATCCTGATTCCTTTGTTTTTAGCTTAAATGAAAGATTATTAAAAAAATATTCTTTCAATAAAAATATGCATAGTAATTCTTTGATTAAAACACAAGAGAATGAGAATAATATAAATTTATTGGATAAAAAAATAGAAACTTTGGGGAAATTATCGTTTGATAATAAATTCACTATGCTTAATAGACTGTTTTATAAAAATATTTCTATTAATATACCTAAACTTACAGCATACATTCATAATTGTTATCTAGACTTTATGGACTTACAAGATTCATATGAGGTTATTAGTGATTTATCATTTCTTTTTTCTTCACATCACACCTCTTTAGATGAAAGCCTTATTGTTGAATCAGTTAGAATCAGAAATAAGAAAAGAAAAGGTTTTTATGGGTTTAAACCCTCAAAATATTTTGAATCTTAAAATTACAACAACATAAAATATAAATTGATTTGTAAAAAAATTTAATAAAATAGGATGTGTTGTTATTGGTTTTTTTTACTATGTTTGTTTCTATTATCTTATCAAAAAACCCTGACATATGCTAGGACAAAAAATGCTGCTTTATAGAATCATATTCTTAATTTAATTAAAAGGCTATAACTTTTACAACCTTAAATATTTTCTCCAATAAAAATTATACAAAGATTTGCAAAAATTCTTGGGATAATGTGTCACTTAACCCGAGAAAAATTAGAAAAATGTAAAAAAAAATTAAAAACAATTTAGACTTTATAATATTATACAATGAATCAAGCATGGTTTCAGGCACTTCTGCACTTTATTCCCCGGGTGTAAAAGTAATTAAATAAAATATAATTTAAATTAAATAAATAAATTAAATGTTAAATTAAAAAAATATTAATATTAATAAATAATCAAATAGTTCTTTAATACACTACGTGCAAAAAAAGGCCATTTAAAATCTAATAGGAAGTATGGCGGACATTTGCTTTGTAGACAGTTTAGGCTTTAATTTGAAAACTTTCACAATATTTTTTACATATTTCTTTAAGTATCGAATGGGTTTTTTTAGTATAGCAAATGCAGATAAACCAATCAAAATCACCTTAAACATATGTTTTAATGGTAGTATTTTTTGTTGCTTTTATAAGTTAGAAAAGAAAAAAGCAACAGTTTATTTTTTTGGCATTTTTGATTTAAAAAATATTTTACACTCCTGCCTCTTTAAAAAATAATATAAAAAAAATTAAATAAAAAGTATTTAATTATATTTTACTTCTTTTAAAGCTTCCAAAAATCCTTTTCAAATTTTTTTTTGAATGTAATTGTCGTAGCCCCGGGTCTTCATTCCTCCCTTATAATATCTCTGTAGAAGGGAGGAAGAAGGATAACTTGATTTACTATTTTTAAAAGATGAAGACTTATTGAAAAAACTCATTATTTATTTAGAAATTTTTGCCAATATATAGTTTTTTAAATTGGCCAATCAGGATTTATGATAAGTTAAAATGCCATTCAGGCACAAAGAGGAAACAGAATTTCTTGTGGCTCTTCTCTGAAGGAACGGCACGGGAAGATGGTGTCATTTTTGTGTTTCACACACAAAATGCAAGCATTATGTTTTGTTTTACCACAGTAATCTTCTCCAAATATAATACATTAAATAATATTTAATATTTTTTTGTTCCGATTTCTTGGCTTTATTAATGTTTTCAAACCATTATTAAGATCTTCTACTGTATTATATGAGTTCCATCATCTTTATTCACAAAGCCTTAAGAACGATTCACTGTTTTATGAACTAATGACAAATATTGACAAACTGGTACATAAGCTTTCCAACAATCTGTATAAACTATTGAACCTTCTCTAATATATTTTGATAAGATTTGTGTAATATTATTTTTGTTTCTTTCTGGGATTTCAACACAAATATTTTTTTCTCGGTAGTGCGTTCAATACCCGCAATTACCCAGACACCTTCTGCTCTTCTTCCCCTATTGTATTTTCGTTTGCCCATTTTTGTTTCGTCAATCTCAACTATTATGCCTGGTCCGCCAATTACAGTCTGTTCTTCATCAACAGCTTCCCCTAATAATTGCCTAAGATAATGAGTCCAATCTGTTATTGTGGCCGAAGACAATCCTGTCGCCTTCTTTATCCCATCTACTGGAGTTTTTAATAGGTACAAATAACATAACATTAGTAATTTATTGATCTTAATCTTACAAGTTTGAAAAAAGGAGTTTTTAAATATTGAAATTCGTTTTAGGCATTTTCGTTTATTGCAAATAAATGTTTTCAAGACTAAATTCATTTTCATAGCCTTTTTACATTTATAACATATTTTTTCCTTCGTTGAAATACCCCTTTTATTAAATATTTAATCGCTTTTTCTTCAGTTTTGATTTTACTTATGATTTTTAAAATATTCATTAAATTTTAAGGGATTTTATAATTTTTTAATATTTTTATTAATTAAATTACTTTTTATATTAAAAATTTGAAGAAATTTTATTTAATTTTTCTATTCATGGGGGTCTTTTCAAACTCTCTTCTTCATTTTCCTTAATATTTACGTGGTAGATTATGGATACTATTTTTGTTCAGATTGTTATTCAGAATACATCATACTCCACTTAATTAAAAACAATTTATATTCAAGGATGCCAGCATATGAATTTGGAAGTGGAAACTATTATGAGAACCTATTTCTTCTATTTTATCAAGATTTTAATTTTGATACTTTTTTTCTTGACAATTCTAAAATTTTCAAAAGTATTTTTTATAGTAAGAAGTATAAAACTGAACCAAAAAAATGCGTTCTATGGTCTTTAGAAGATTCAAGTAAGCTTTAAATAAAGTATTTAAAAATATTAAATTATATATTGAAAATCATTATTTTTTTCACAAAAGATTGCTTTCTTTAAAAGATATTTAATTTATGATTTTAAATTTTATTTAAGACTATATATTATTAGGTTAAGTTTTTTTATTGAAAAATGAGTATTAATTAATGTTGCTCCATAAGATAGCAAAAATTCTCTTATTGTAATATATTATTCTAAGAGATATTCAAATTTATACTACTTTTTTAGAAAATTACAAACATTTTAAATATTCAAAGGTATATTTGAAACTATTCTTAAGATGTGCCAAAATATTAATTTTAAAAAGTTATTCTGAATTAATTACATTTTCCTATATCAAACCTTTGTAGGATTAAACCTAACTACATATTTAGAATAGTTTCAAAAGTACTTTTGCTTTGAGCTTTATAGACGATGTTGTCTGTAAAATCTTCATTACTTTCAAATCTTTAAGTATATTGATCAACTAAAAGTTTTTAATTAACCCTAAATATCCTTATTAAAATTTAATTACTAGGTTCAAATTTGAATGTTTATAAATCTAATGAATTATTATATGCGTTTATTCGCAAATGTTAACCTTGAAAAACCCCAATTGTTATTTCTTTTTTTGCACAAAATGATAAAGCTTTAAATAAGCAACTCCAAATGAAAATTAACATCTTTACTTCAAAAGTCATATTTTCATTTGATTGAAAGAGTAAAAATATTAAAATAAATTTACATGGTTTAACCAATAAATATAAAGAGTTCTTGTTAGCTAAATATAGTTTTCTCTGATTTATAATTAAAAACACATTTTTCTCCTATCTTAATATTTTGCTGTGCAAAGAAAACAATAGAATACACAATGATAATTAATTTTCCTTTTAATTTCATTTATACTTCTAAAAAAATATACAAAATTAAAAAGAAGTTATTGAAATTCTTATTTAACCTTTATCAATTTAGCTTTTGATGAGAAATGCTTGAATATAATTCTGATGTCAACATATATCATAATTTAAAATAATAAACCTGAAGGGCGAAAATGTAAATATCATGAATCATTGCATTTAAACTCAGTGCTTAGTAAAGAAATCTCTTATTTTTATTTTGAAGCTTATTGAATTATTGTAAAATTTACTGCAATTTCAATAGATGAAAGATCTTTCAACCGGCGTAAAACATATGTGACATAGTCCGACTAAAATAAGCAAAAAAATCGTTGCAAAATATTACAGCTTCCTTAAAATTTGTTGCATCAATGCAGTCATCAAGATCCACAAATTAAAATTTGAAAAAAATTATGTTAAAGGCCATCATGTTGGAGGCGTTGGGATAAGGAATATGTAGAAAGAACAATTAATATACGAAAAATATTTCAAAGGATGAAAAAAGAGAATTTTTTATATTAACAATTTAATGTCAAATTGTAACTGTCCTCGCTAAGAGGATTGGAGTTTAAAAAATATTTTATGAATAAACTTTTGCTTTTATTCATTACCTTCCTAGGGGAAATAATTATTATTATTAAATTAAAATACATTATTTACCTGACAGTAACAATAATGAATTAATAAAATATTCTGATTGCTATAACTAGGTAAAAAATAATTTTAAAATATCATTCTGCTGTTAATCATTTTTCGGTAAAATGATAAGGGAAGTAATTTCATCCGTAATAACATTGAAGGTAATTTGTCTTCTGCTAAAAATTAGCTAAGTTTATAATTAATAAAAACGAAAATGAATATTTACTTAAAATTAAGTACCATATTAAAATATTTTTAATACCAAAACATGGGGAGGAAAATACATTTTAATTTTTTAGTTAAATGCTCATTTTAACTGACCTTTAATTTTAATAAATTATTAAATTAAAATATTTAATTTAAAGGAAATTATAAAAAGAATTTAATGAAAAAGAACCCCATGAAACTAGAAGCAGGAACTACTGAAGCAATTTATGACAATCAAATTAACAATCCACTTTATAAATCTCCAACATTTCAAATATTAAAATTTGAAGGCCCAGATGGAAGTGGATCCTCTGCAAGAATTAGAGCCAACTTATCTGACGGCACTTATTACATCAAGGCGTATTTTTCATCTGCCTATAATCAACACTTTGAAAGTGGAGCATTAAAAAGTCTTTCATTAATTAAAATCTCCAATTTTTTGGTAAAAGTGAAAAATAATATACCATTCATATATGTTCAAAAATTAGAAGAATTCCAGGACTGTACACATAAAATTGGCAATGCAATTTCTATTTCCCTTAGAAGTACTGTTAATACTAGCAATAGTTTCAAAGATTCTTTTGATGAAAATTCATATCAGAAAAAAGAAAATATTTCAGAAAAGGAAATAATAGCTAAAGAAGACTCGCCAAAACTTGATATGCCCAAATATGATGCTGTTAAAAATACTAACACAAAGAAAGAAAATGTTCCTCTAAAACAGGAAATTACAAAAGATGAAGATACAAAGAAAGTAAAATTGGCGGATGATACTGAACATAAGAACACCAACACCACTAAATTGGTAACATTAAATCCATTTCTTAACGAATGGTCAATTGAAGGAAGAGTTATTTCCAAATCAGAAATAAAGACGTTTTCTACTCAAAAAGGAGAAGGAAAGTTATTTTCTTTTGAATTTCGGGATTCTACTAGTCAAATAAAAGTGATCAGTTTTAATGAATCCGTTGATATATTTTATCCTTTAGTGGAAATTGGTGATTCTTACAGAATAACTAAAGGAACAGTTAAGATGGCTAATAAACAATTTTCTTCTAACAACTGTGATTATGAAATTCATTTAGAAAAAAATTCAGAGATTAAAAAAATTGAATCAAAGGAAAAATATACACCCAATTTCAAATTTATGAATATCAAGGACATTAATTCAAAGGGAATAATCGATGTAATTGGAATTATTAAGGATGTTTATCCTTCTTCAAGCATTGTTGTCAGGTCAAGAAATAAGGAAACACTGAAAAGAGACTTAGTTTTAGTTGATGAAACCGCTTCTATAAAATTGACTTTATGGGGAGAGAAATGTGATCTTCCTCTTGAGGCAGAACAAGTTCTTATGCTTAAAGGAGTCAAAGTCAATGAATATAATGGATATAATTTGTCTTCTATGCAATCTACTCAGCTATTTATTAACTTAGAAAATGAAAGATCTTTTGAGCTTAAAGGCTGGTATGAGCAAAACAAAGGAAACATCAAAACAACATTTGCCAAAAAAGTGGAAAAGAGACAGTGCATACAGGAAATTAAGGATGATGAGCTAGAATATTCTTATATCGTTGGTTCAATTATGTTTCTTAAGGAGGATAATTTATCCTATGATTCGTGTTTGAGTGAAAATTGCAACAAAAAAGTAATTTTAGAGGATAATGGATTATATAGGTGTGATAAGTGCAACTGTTCATTTGAAGATTGCAACCAAAGATACATAATTACCGCCAATCTTTGTGACTATACTGGACAAATGTGGGTAAATATTTTTAATGATCCTGCAGTTTCTTTGTTTAATTATACAGCTAAGGAATTAAAGGAACTAAGACATGAAGATTCTTCTCAGGTTCAATCAATTATTAAGAATTCCTACTATAAAGAATTTGGTTTTAAAATTAAAAGTAGGCATGAATATTACAACAATGAACCAAGAACTAAATATTCTGTTCTATCAGTGGATAAAATTAATTACTTGGATGAATGTAAAAGTATTTTATCTGAGATTGAGAGGAGATTATCATAATTTTTATGATTCATTTCTGATTAAAAAGTAAAATATATTTTTACTTTTAAGTTTAAAGAATATTTTTATTTTTTTCTAAATAATTTTGTTGTTTTGTATATTTTCCTACAAGAAAGTACATTGTTTTAAAATTATTTGTGGATTTTTTTTTAAAATTTATGGAGAGCTAAGATGTTAAGAAAATTTTATTATCAAGGTTATAATAATTTTTAAAAGAATAAATAGGAAATTAACAGTTCCCACGGATATCAAAGTAAAAATCAGAATTCTTTAAATAATTTTATAGAAAAAAACTTAACCAAACTTAATAAATATTTTGCAGCCGCTAAGTCGCAGCATTTATATATATTTGTTAAAAACTACAATACTTTTTAAATAACCCAAGTATTAATGGGAATATTTACCGAGAAAAATATTTAAACTATTATAATAATTAACATAAAAGTTTATTATATTTACCTTCCAATTAATTAATTTATTAAAAAATATTTTCAGAATAAATATTTTTCGATTTCAGGTGGTTTTAAGTTAGAATATATTTATTATTCTATAAATAACAAGTTTATATCCAAAATAATATTAATATTTTATAAATTTAGAATGTTCTATGGATTAATATTTTAAAAATGTTAGAAATCTATCAAAAATATTCTTTAAAAAAATATAAAAATACTTATATTGATAAAAAAGCCCTGTGGGAAAATTAATAAATTGCAGAATCAAAATAATCAACCTTGCTATTTAAATATAAAGTATTCAACAGACCTTAGATGTTTTTTTGTTAAAGAAAAGCTATTAATCTTCTAATTAGTATAGAATAAATAATAATTCCGTTTCAAAATTCTTTTTCCGACAAAATATCTGATAGTATTGTTTCTTGATAGAAACCACAAATATAATATTCTATATTATGATATTTATAAGGGAAATTTAAGCTGTAATTTTTATTCTAATCACAAAAAGTATATGTATCTAAATTAAAGATATTACTTGTATCATGATTTTTGAACAATTTCTATTTTATTAAGCATTAATAAAGGGATTAAACCTTTAAAATAAAGTCAAATTCTTAGATACTTCAAATAAAACGGTAGCAAAGCCTGTAATGAAACATATACAGTATTATATGAATATCTATCTATGAAAACTTTAGATATTGTTGAGGAATAAAGAATCTACATATAAATATGTTTCCGGAAAAGGAAATGCAATTGTATACACATCACAATAACAAGTTGTTTTGGGCAAAACCAAGGTTTCTCAAATTTTGTATTTAAGAAACATTTAAAACAAAAAGAAAAGGTTGGTCTTCTGCGTATTCCCACCAGAAGAAGAATCATTAGGAGTAGAATATTAATTTGATTGTTTTTCCTTGGCCACGTGACATCCTCTCACTTTTCTACCCTATATATACTTTTTGTTTCTTTCCTTCCACCAACCATCTTTAGTTAAAATCTAAAGGATCTATTTACGCTTATTGATTTTCTTTATAGAATAATGGATCAATAGATGATCCACAAGAAAGGATATGCAGCAAATCAGTTCAAAAGCATAATAAGCAGAAAACTTTTATTCAAAGCATTATATTTGTAATATTAATATTATTTACTATAACTAACAATAAATATCAACTTTTAAAAGTAAAACATCCAACAAAATTTATTGCTTCATTATCACAAACGCAAAATATTTAAAATATATGACATCATATTAAAGGAGTCATAAGCAGACGGGGTTTTTGCAATTTGTAATCTAAGGTATTCTTAGATGTATTTCAAATGAAAAAAGGATTTGAGAATCCGAGATGTTTTTACATCAAATAAATAATATATTTGATTTATATATTACTCTTATTGGTTTTAATACTATATTTAATTATTCTTAATTGGCATAATAATTTTATTTCCCCGCCAAGTGATTTTTTAAAATAAACAAAACTTTTATTCAAGAATTAAGAAAACTCATCGATTCTATATTCTTGGTTTTAAATTTTTATTTAATTTTTAATTGCAGAAGTGTTGTTACGTTTTATTTTCATTAATAATAAAAAAAATTTAAAATGTTTATTTTAATCTAAGACTTATAATAATTAATAAAATATATCTTTAGAAATTAAATAAGAGTATGTTATCAGAAGGTTGTGCTATTTTTCGCATAAAAATAAATTATAAATTTAAATAAATCCATCAAAATTACAAAGATATTGAGTAGTAGCTAAGCTTCAATCTTTTTATTTTATTATTATCTTTTATATAAAGCAAAAGTTCAAATAAATTATTTATAAACATATTTTCATAACAACTTAATTTAATAGAATTAACATTTTTTAAATTTTATATTTGTTTTGAATATTTTTAATGTTTTATATTAATCAAATTAAATTAAAACTCGGAAAGAATTATGAATAAAAAGTAAATAAAAATTATATTTAATTTGCAGCAAAGAATAAAATAGTAACATAATTTCTCATGCATAAATAGAAAATAAATTATAAAAAAAGATCCAAAATATTCATAAAAAGAATAAAAACCGTGATTAACAACTTTATTAAATTAAAATAAGAAAAGAACGAAAATTAATACATTAATTAAATTTATTGAATTAGTCATTAAATAATTATTATATTATTAATTTATTGATCTGAAATAATAAGTGTGTCCTTTAAATGTTCTGAATAAATAAAGTGCTGATTTACTACGTTATTTTTAAAGATGCTCTCATCATAAAGCTTGAATATTAAATTATTAACTTTATCCCAATTATGTTCTTTATAAGAATATAACAACGGAGAATGTGCGCTAATCTCTTTACCTTTAACTTCAATAACATAATTTAATGCTTCCCCAAAGCAATATTCATTATTGCCAATTAATTCATCAAAGGTAACATTTGTTCCTCTTAACTCTGCAGATCCCAAAAGAAAAGGTAACAGTTGATAATCATCTAATCCCCAGATGCCTTTGCTGCCAGCTGGTTCAACATTAAATTTAGCTATAAAATACCTTACAATCCTAAAATATTCTCTAATGGTAAGAAATACTTCATTTAGTTTGACTTTTTTATCATCCACCAAACATTTTAGAAAACAAAGAAAATTTAATTCGTGCCCAGTACCATAGTCTAATCTAGAAGAGTTCCCAAATGATTCTTTAAAGTAAATATCATTATCAAATTCTATATCCGTGTTACTTAATGCATTATGAAAGTCACTCAATGCTTCATCAGCAAATCTTCCTTTTTTCTTTAATGGTATTGATTCAATAAGATCATTTGTTCTCTTCAACAGATCCATCACTATCTTTGATTCCGTTTGATCTTCTCTGATTATGTTTAAGTTAATCTGATTTAAGAACTGCTTTATCTGCTTATGAGCCAGTGTTTTTGAGAAATTGGATTGTATTTCAATTAACATTTCAAAACAAATATTATTTAATTTATAGTCATTTTAAAACAAATATCAACAAATCACAGAATTGATTTAATTTTAATTAATTAATTTTAATAATCAAATTAATTTACTTGATTATTTCTGATAATAAATCATAAAATTTTTATATTATTGTAGTTATTAATAAACAATTAGACCATTTCTTTGTTAAAAGATTAAGAATACTATTGTTATATAGTAATAATACATTTATTATAAAATGTACCTAATAATTACAATTTCTTAATTAAGAATAATTATACATTTTCTATAAATATTTTAATGTTTAAATTTTAATTATATATTTACCCATAATGGCAATATACAGAGTAATTTGCCTAAAGAAGTAAAAAATAAAGATATAAGTACCAAAACCAAATCATTCTATGTTTTAACCTCGGAATGTTTTGTTTAGGCGGAACAAAAATAACATTATATATTTTATAATATTATAAGAGGATAGGTGGAATAGGAGGAAAGATAGAAATTGAATGAAGGTAATGATTCCGGTAAAAATTGTAGTAAAGAATTCAAACAAACGAAAATTAACTCTAAGAATATCTTATGGATTTTTCATGGTCACAACTCTTCATTCATCGTAATATTATCTTTAAAGGAAGAAGTGTACTTGATATATATTTTTTAATAATTATTAATTAAAATATATAAGATAATAAAATTTTATTAATAATGTAATGGCTAAAAATTTGAAATATTATTAAATTTTTGATCCAACTTTTAATTATGTCATATTATCAGAACGAAATTTTAAACTTACGATATAAACCTCAGAAAATTTTGATTGAAAGATTAATGTCTCTTGGGCTTATTCAAAGATCATTTTTGTGCTCATATTGTGAGATGGAGATGCTTTTAAGAAACAAAAAAACACATGATGAATATGCATGGGTTTGCAACAATTTATGCTGCGAGTTCTATAGGACGACAAGAAGTATACGTTCAAACTCTATTTTTGAGGATTTTAGATGTTCGATTATGGATGTATATTTAATAATTTATTCTTGGTCAATAGACAAACCAATTAAATCCATAGTTACTGAGTTTGATATACCAAAAAGGACTAACATTAAAATATATAAAATATTGCGTAGTCTAATAAATCGACATTTAGAAGCAGATCCTATACGTCTTGGAGGCATAAATAAAGTATGTCAAATTGATGAATCCTTATTTTGCCATAAAGTTAAAGCACACCGTGGAAGAGCCCCTGAAACATCACTTTGGGTTTTCGGAATCGTGGATACTTCGTTTTCTCCTGCAAAAGGCTATATGGAGATAGTTCCAGATAGGTCAGCAAGAACTCTCCTTCCTATTATCAGAAAGGTATGTAAACTTGGAACTATTATACATTCTGATGATTGGTCTGCTTATGGCCAGATTCAGTCTCAATTAGGATTTATACATAAAACTGTAAATCATTCATATTATTTTGTTGATCCCGATACAAATATACACACTCAAAATATTGAATCGTATTGGAACAAACAAAAGCTTAAGTTAAAAACATTACGGGGAGTAAGAAGAGCTGATTTACCTTTTTGTATTGCAGAATTTATTTGGAAAGAAAATTATAAAAATGATATTTTTAATACATTGATTGAAGTAATTAAGATATACTATTAAATGTTTTATAATTTCTATAGATTTTATTTATTTTTTTTATTTATTTTGAATTTTATTCTTTTAATTATAATTCCGGGCATATAATGCACTAATATTCATGCCGGGCATGAAACGTACTTGATCCTTTATTTTATTTAATTAGAGTAAAACAATATCATTTTATTTTATTTTTTCTTATTATATTTATTCTTTTAACCAGTCTATTCTTTCTCTAAAATCATACAAAATAAATTTAATGCAATACATTAAATATCTTTTTACATCCAAAGCATCCATGAATAACTTAATTTTAAAATTTATTATTAGTATATTTTTGCTTTTTTTTAAAAAAATAAATGTTTATCTTCTGATTATAAATGTTATGGTGCAACCTATTATCTGATGTTGTAAAAAATAAAATATTCTCCTCTAAAATATGTAAAAATGTATTAAACAATAAAATGTTTAATAATATAAGGGGAACGCATATATCGTTTCTTTTATGCTAAAAATGATAAATTTGAACCAATTACTTCGAAAAAACAGGCTAAATTGTCTGGAATTTATTCTAAACTAGAACGAACAAAGAATGAAGAATATATCAAAATTCAATGGAGATATACGATTAATTTTTCAGTAAAAGGATAATTAATGTTTATATATAAACCTACAAACCACATTGCAGCAAATATATTTGTGTATGAAGGATTAATATTGGAAATACAAGAAAATCTCTATATGTATATTAAGTGTGCTACCTATTTGCGTTAAAGATGACTTGGTATTTATCATTACCGCGAATTTGAGATTGCCCAAAATACGATAATGAAATGGGGTCATATGTTGCGATAAATATTAGAAGCATATTTGATTCCTGGAAATGGAATGTTTTTAGACGGAACAGTTAATCAAAGAAAACATAAGAATGTTGAGTTTGATGAGTCTCGATTCTTTAAACGAAAAAATATACATACAGGCATAGGGGATTTGTTGCAATAGAAGAGGTTTTCATAAATTCCATTTTAATTCCAATCTGTAATAGTAGTGCTATTAAATTGATTCCTATTGTTAAACTATTTTTTACTTAAAGGAATTGCAATAATTAATGGTTGTTGGGCTTTGTATTAGAATTTAGATAACGTTTACACCTTTTTCATTTGATATTAAGTCCCATTCGTGTTTTCTTTAACTTAAAACCAATTTTATCCATACTCATATTGAAAATTATTGATTATACACTAAGAAAAACCCCAATAAAATATGCCACTCAGAGAAAAATTTTTGAAGGATATCCAAATGAATTTATGTTTAAAAGAAAATATGAAAAATTAGAAATATTATAAGATTTGGTTATTGTGATATTAATGTATTTTGATCGAAAATATATATTATTTCCTTTTTGCAATGATACAGCTGTAAATATATTTTTAGTTAAATTATATTTTTTTACAATATATTTTGTTTTTAACATCATATAATAGATTTGAACTAATATTAAATTTTATGAGATATATTTACTAAGTATTATTCTACATTCCTTTTTTTCCAAAGTTTTTTTGTGCAAAAAGGGGCTTTTGAGTCTTATTTTGGATAGCACAAATCAATTCTTAAAATAATTAAAGGTTTTTAATAGCAATTATATCCATAAAAATTTAAACATAAATCCCATAAAAAAGTAGTAAAATATCCTATTATTTGTCAAAATTTTGTATAAATTTGCTTATAAATTTATCTTTCTTGCATTAATGGAAAATATAAAGACGATCGCATCTTTATGCTCAAGCAGATCCAATTATCCATTGTTAGGATTATCAGTAAAGGATCCATTAACTAAAACAATAAATTGTTATGAATTTATAGACAATCATTTTTTTGATGAAATGGCAAAAAAGATTAGTAAGCTCAAAATTAATGTCCTTCTAGTTTTAAAAGAGCAAAAAGAATTTTTCAAACAAAAGTTCAATCATGAAGTGAATATTATAGAATTAAAAAGAAGTGATTTCAATATTGACTACGCCAATTTTTTAATAAATGAAATTAAAATAAAAAATCCCAGCTTTGTTCATGAGAGCCTAACTTATTTTATGCTAGGATCGATTGGCGGCTTAATAAGCTATTTAAAGACAGAAATAGAAAACATTGTACTTTATTTAGATGATAATAGAATGTATTTAAACGAAAGGACTATTACAGCTCTAAATTTAATAGGAAATAATAGTCTTTATAAAAAAATCAAATCGACTTACACTAAAATGGGAGCTGAAGAATTATTTAAGAATATTTTACAACCGCTGATTGATTTAAACGAAATAAAAGAAAGACAAAAATTTGTTAAATTTCTCATAAATAATGAAAAAATTGCAGTTGAAATTGGGAATCTTTTAAAAAATTTTCCAAACACAAATTCTATCTATAATAAATTCAATGCCTATGAAACATTTGAACCCGAAAAATTAATTGTTCTTGTATTTGAAATTTTTTCTTTCCTTCATTTAGCTATTTCTTTTAGCAATTTAATACACACAAATAAAATACCAGAATTTTCTTTTATAAGGGAGATTTCTATTCTGTTAAAAGAACAAAATTTGAAGAAACATTATGAAAAAATTAGTATTTTAACAGAAAACAAATTTTATAATGGAAAATTTATATTTAATGTTTTTGATTTAGTAGAAATGTTTAAAATCAATGATGAGCTACTAAATATTTTAAGACAAATGTACAATGAGAATTTAGAGGATTTACATGCAATGATTTATGAAATTTTTGGAGATACATCTGAACTATATTATGATAAAAAACACAAATTTATAATTAGAACGAAGGATGAATCATTAATTTCAATACTTATAAAAAATTATGATAGGAATAAATGTAAAGATAGTAGTTCTTCAAAGGGAACTACAGAAAAATCAAAAACAAATTCAATAAAGAAAAGGAACATTTCTAAGAAGCTTACAAAGGATCCACACAATTTAACCAATAAAAGTGATTCTGTTTTTAACAACCAAACAAATAATTCATCCATCAATTTAAAAAATATAATCCCTCTATTTTTACATAAGAATAAGGATTATTTTTATTTTACAATCATTAATTTTGAACAGTTTAGTTTAAGAGCTGAAGATGCACTAGGCAAAATTATAAGAATATATGGAAGGTATGCAATAGAAATCATAAAGGATTTTTACAGTTGTGTTTGGAATATTAGAGAGATTGGGAATAAAATTGGACTTATAGATATGCTACATTCATTTTATCTCTTTTCTCAAAAACATGATTGCACTTTGCCTATCTTTGAAGATTCAGTAATCTTTAATGATTCAACTAATATTTTGGTGCACAAAGGAGAAGTTAAAAGTAATGATGTTTATTCCTCCTCAATGCTTAACTTTAGCATAATTACAGGAGATAATTGTGGAGGAAAAACTTGTTACTTAAGAATGATAGGAATGAATGTAATTTTATCCCAGATGGGATGTGTTTTACCATGCAGATTTGCAAAAACAAAAATTTTTAAAAGCATTTTTACAAGAATAGGCGAGCATCCTAACCATAATGAAATATCTTCATTTGGAAATGAATTATTAGATTGTAAGTTTATTCTTGAGCAAAGTAATAGGGATAGTTTGATACTGATTGATGAATTAGGCAGTCATACGAATTATTCAGATGGATTCACTTTATTATTAACAATGTCTACTCTGCTTTTAAAAAAAGAGTCATATGTTTTTTTAGTGACTCATTTTAAAGAAATAATATTTTATTTGCAAGAAAATAAAAGAATTAGTTTTTTACAAATGATTAATTATAAAGTTAAAGCAGGAGTTAATGAAAAAAGCAACTCAATTGAATTAATTGAGAAATTATTACCAAAAGAATACACAGAAGACATTTTAATTTACATAAAATTCTTTAAAGAAAAAGAGTTCATTAAAGTAAACAATATTTCATTTAATTTATTAGCTACTAAAATATTAGCATGTGAAAATGAAGAAAAAAGAAATCAACTGAAAGAGAAGTTGAATAAATTAATTAAATAATGAAATCAACAAAATATTTTATTATGTTCATAATTATATTATTTTACTTAATAAATGAATATTAATGCTTATTATGGTAGTTTTATTGGTAGATTTAAATATAAAAAGATTCGAATATTAAACTTAAAAAGAAATATTCAATAAATACTACTAACTCATTATGTATTTTAATAAAAATAAAAATAAATCTCTTAACCACAGCATTTTGAATTCAAAAGCAAAAGAAAAATACCCTAAGTATAATTATTATCAAAGCCATCAGTTAAACAATTGTCATCAGATGAATAATCTCACTTCTACAATATCACACTTGATAGAAGGTTTATCTGAGATGTCTTTTAAGAATAACCTAACCTTTGAGACGTTAATTAATGACCAAAAAGGGCCTAGCATTACACTTAAAAAACTTGAATTTTTAGATCCTAACACTATTTTACCATGGATCAAACAAGTTAAAAATCTGTTTGAAATAAACAAAACAGATAATAAAACTGCATTGGCTATACTAAGGGTATTGTTAGACACAAATTTACATTACATAATAGATAATTCAGAAGATCCTGAAGTTGCATTAGATAAAATAATAAAAGAAGCTTTCCCAAAGGATGATTTTAGCATATATGACAGAATACTTAAAAATTTAAAAACTACAAATTTTGATTCAATTACAAAATTTTATTCAGATTTTATCAAATTTATAAATATGGCAAATTCTTGTCTAACAAAAAAAGAACAATTAACAACAAGGGAAATTGAAGCTTATTTTACAAAAGCATTAACAAAGAAACAAAGATATCATCTTGTTAATATTGACGATGATAGCATTCAAGCAAAGGTAAATCATCTTTTTAAAATTGAAAATCTTGAACGAAGGTATATTGAAGACGTGGATGAAGGTATACATTCAATAAAAACATTAACAACAAAACAAATTTATGCAAAAGAAAAAAGTCCAAATTCAAAAACATGGTGCAAATTTCACAAAAGTCATTACCATAACACTAAAGATTGTTTAAAATATAAGAAATACTCTACAGATAATCACAAATCGAAGCATGCAAACATTATTGATGATAATAATAAGGGTTTTGTAATTCAAGAAGAATATCAAAATAAAATGAAAGAAATTCAACTCAAGGGAAAAATTAATGGTCAAGAAATATCTTGCTTGTTTGACACTGGTTCAAACTTTAATTTAATCTCTAGCGATATAGTTTTAAAACTAAATATAGATATGCATAAATTAGAAAATACAAAAATACTTCAGATGGC